>MU743490.1:125264-164122 GCA_026770625.1 Nicotiana glauca | reverse complement strand
CGCCTTTGCGATCAATGGACCGCTTCTGCGGTCTTAACCAATTAGCACTAGACCGCTTCTGCGGTCAAATACCGCTTATGCGTAGTCCGCTTTTGCGGAATATAATCCGCTTTTGCGGAAAAAGCCCAGGCCTCAAAGGGCCGCTTCTGCAATCATCCAACCGCATCTGCGAGACTGTGAGCACGTGATTCTTGCCCTATATGAGAATTACTCCCAAAATTTAAAATAAAATAGTTTTGTGTTGTGTGTGATTTTCTGTGAATTTTGTGTAATTTTTTAATTATTATTTTTTGCATTTTTTGTCTTTGCGTGTTTATTTGTTAAATTAATATAAAATACAAAAATATGTTGCATTCTTGCACTCAGGATTTATTAGGAGTAATTAAGGTTATTTTGCAAAAATAAAATATATATATCGCATTTTAACATTTAAAGGCCTAGTTGTGTGATTTTTGTTTTTTAATTGGTATTTAGCCATATGTGTTAATTGTTTTGTAACTTAATCTAGGTTTTTAGGTTTTAATTTAGGAAAACAATTTAAGAAGGAAATAAAAGAAAAGAGAAGAGAATGGGAAAATAAAGAGAAAACTGGACTGGTCCAATCAAAACTCAACCAAATCCAGGCCCAAAACACCCCTATACCCGATCCAATGGGATTAGCCTCAGAAGTGGGCGAAACGACGTAGTATGATGATGAAACTACGTCATTTCGTCGCCTGAGATCTCAGCCGATCATCCCTCTCAATCCAACCGTCGAGATCCCATCTACCCTACCCATTTAAACGACCCGATCCGTTTACCACATAACCCATCCCCTCTTTAAACCAAACGACCACGTTTTTGCACTAAACGACCCCGTCTCTTTCCCCATCATTTAATCCAAGCCGTTTAGATCGTTTGATCCAACGGCTCGAATTATTTGAGCCATTTCAATATACCCAAAACCCCAAAACCCTTTTGCCCCGCCTCATTCCCAAACGACCCCTCTCTCACTATCGTCTCTCTTAAGCTCAGAGACGGAACCCAGGCCCAAACCCTAGCCGCCACCCCTCCCCTTCGCCATAAACCCGACGGCAACGATGCCGGTGACCACCATCTTAACACCCTAGGACCACTCAACCATCCTGAATCCAAATCCACAAACCATTAACCTCGAATCTTCCCCAAACATCTCGAATCTTCATTTGAAGATTCGAGCAGAAACTCAACCTACTCCAAACCACCCCAAATCGATACCTAACACTCCCTCGACCTCCCTCGTAACCAAACCAACACTAGTTTGGTTCAAATCGAGCCCAAACCATTTGAACCCTAACCTGAGCCCCCAAGAACCCTAGAAGAATTGCGAGCCTGTTCTGAAGATTTTTGATGGTGTAACGGGCTTTAGTCGAAGTGTTCTCAGTTGAGAACACTCGATTAAAGCCCGTTTGGCCTCAAAGTTTCAAGCCCGGATTGGTCCAAGCCCATTTTGTTTCTGATTTTTCACTCTTGAGGTATTTCTTCTCTTTTTCTTCTATCTTTATTTATTTGTTAGTTTAGTTGTGTTTGTTATTTTTATCCTTTTTGATTTCTTGCTAAATTTTTCTGTTCTCCTCCTCAAAGACCTTTTATTTGGTCAAATTGTTATTTCTGTTTGATGGTTTGACTGTGTTTGTTATAGGATACGTATTCGCTTCGATTAGCGTCGTCGAATAATTAGTTTCGTATTTCTCCTGTCTTTGGCCTAAATACTGTGAATCATTAACTTGTTTGTTGATTATTTGTTATCGATTATACGTGTTGTAATCGATTAAATGAATATCGTCGATTTAGTTTTGTGAGTCTGTTTGTTAGAACAATGGGACAGTGATGTGGTCAATACTGCCTAAGTTTGGTCCGAATCACTGTTGAAATTAGAGGTTGAATTGGCTATAGCTGTTTAACTGTGATAAATGCAGAGTTTAGTTGGCCTACTAAATGGTACTCAATGCACCCTTAAAACTAATGAATAGATTAATGGAAAGGGCTGTCTATTAGTGCAAAATACATCCTAAAAATGACACTAAGTAATGGGAAGTCAAAAACTAACATCAGTTAACATTTAAAAAGTGCAATACACATGGGATAGACTAGTGGAACCTGCTGGACAGCAGTGTGTTCCACCAGTTCTAAACTTCAGGAACTTTTTAAATAGTTAAAACCCATACTTAGACAAATAAAAGTGGAAAAAACAGAGGGAATAATATGGGCTTGATCAGTTCTGAAACATTTAAAAATAGGCTGCAAGGCTGTTATCTGGGAGATATATGAGAGAGGGGAGTTTTCAGATCATAGGGACAGGTTTTGAACCATCAGTTTTACTCCTGGAATCATCAGTTTTTAGAGCTTTAACCACCAGTCTTAGAGTTTTTAAACCATCAGTGAGAGTTCTTCTAACCATCAGTTTTAAGAAAGTCCTTTAGCCATCAGTTGAAGATAGATGCTAAAAAAAAAGAGACTAGAGAAGCTGATATACATTTCGGAAAACAAACATTAGGGACAGATTTTAAGGGATTAGAGAGGCTGATATACACTCTGATATACACTTCTTGAACGATCAGTTTTAGAGCCTTAACCATCAGCTTTAGAGTTCTTTTAGCCATCAGTTTTTTTTAAGGTTTCTTCTAGCCATCATTTGGGAGAGCTTTGAAAGGATTAGCTAGAAGATTTTAAAGTCAGTCTTAAGCAATCCTTCCCCATATAACACTGTTTCATTGCTTAAAATCAGAAGCAATTCGAGCCTGTCTCTATTGCTATTCCCACACTTGAGTATTTCAAGTTAACTGAAGGTTCTGTTTGGTTTGCTTGGTTTTGGTCTTTGTTGTTTAATCTTCTGGAAATTGCTGTTTGGTTTGTTCTCAAGTCTTCTGTTGCTTTGAGTTACTCCTGGAAGGCCACTCTGCTACTGTCTGCTGTTGTATTTGCTGAGCCATAGCTAACCTTGCCCCTTTTTGCTGTTGAAATTCCAGGTACAGAGTTTCGAACTCATGTTGGTGTAGACTTGAATTGAAGTTTGGAATAAGAATGCTTATTGGGTTTACGTGCTTGGATCGCTGCCTGTTTATTTCATAGTTAGATAAATCTTGTTGTACACACTTGTTAGTTGTAAGGTATATTTGTATAACTTAAGACTGTTGTATGTTTCGATTTAAATCACGGACTGTAAAATTGAGTTGACATTTCTCGATAGCATGTAAATTCTGTCAACATTAGTACTGAGTTGAATCTTTTTTTAGTTCAAAGCTTGCGTTGATTAAGGTTTAGATAAAAACAGTGAGTTCCAAGTATATAGCTTCATATCCAATAATGAATCATTAGAATTAGCTTTGTAATTTAGTAATTAGTCTCCGTATTAGTTTGTAGCCTTCACTAATCAATTGTCCTATTTTAATAAGTCACGCGCGAATAAATATTTCCAATCTAATTTGGACAAGGGAAGTTGAAAGTCAGAAGATAGATAACTGCTCGCCTTCTATTAAAAAGGTTTTCATTTGAATCGAATGCCCTTTTTCGATTAATTGGTAGAGAGTTAGTCAAAATCGGAATCACCTCATGCATTATCGCTTCTGTAGAGTAATTAGAAATAATTTCGAATGGACATCTTTTTTTTTTGTGAATAAAAATATTGTTGAGCTTAGGTAACCGTCCTACCCGGTATGAGTTTAAATGAATGACCCAGGCACACATCCGATTTGCATATTCGTTAGGGGGTGGGTCCAGATTAAGATTAGACCCGTTATGTTTAAAGGTCTAAATGTATAGTTTTAATTTAATGAAAGTGGTTTAAAGTTGATTAAAAGCACATAGGTTACAACATGTATTAAAATCAGATATTTTTGCCATTTATAATAGTTTAAACGACCGTGCTAGAGCCACGGGATCCGAGGGTGCCTAACACCTTCCCTCGGGTCAACAGAATTCCTTACTTAGAATTTCTGGTTCGCAGACTTCATTTGAAAAGTCGAATTTTCCTCGATTTGGGATTTAAATAAATCGGTGACTTTAGACATCGTAATTTATTCCAAGTGGCGACTCTGAAATAAATAAAAATAATCCCGTTTCGAATATTGTCACTTAAATTGAAAAAACTCCTTCGTACACTCCCTCGAAAAGGGGGCGCGCCAAAAGGAGGTGTGACAGACTCCGGACTAAGAATATTCATTGCAATATCTTCCTACATCCAAAGTTATCATATTGACGCTTAATCATTCGATTTCGCTATATTAAGGAACAATATTCATTGTGTTCATTCTTTGTACCTTTCAAGTTTATTATACTTAGCTGAGATTTATCTCTTCATCTTTTCTAATTGATTTAATAAAAAAGGTTTCAATAACTTTTGGTCAAACACCTCCCACGTCAAGTAATATTTGAAACCAATTACATTGAAGTATTCAAAGAGTAAATATCTGCCTTTCTTATCAAATAATAAAATCATGATATAGAAAGTAATATGATAACATTAGAAGTCAAATGATTATTAATTTTAGAGACTCTTCAGTATGTGAGTTTTATCTATATCTCATTTAGTTAAACATAACGCTAAACAAATAAAATATTTTTTCTTACTATTGAACTCCTCTAAATCTCGAAAGGTTTTTGTGTTTATACTAAACAAAATCAAGTTCTAATTTTTTGCTTATGTTTTCGTGCTATCTCATATATTATGAAGTGTTTCATCTTTAAAAATAGAACATGTTTAACATCTATTAAATACTGCACTAATTATTCGCTCAACATTAACTTGGTTTACGCAGTAAAGGCGAGCCATGAGATGTTCATGAAGATGTCCCCTTAACAATTCACATAGTACAACAACCCCACCCCTTCCTTATCAAGTTTATTACTCCTTCAATTTCTTTTTATATTACGGTGTTTGTAGAAAACAATTTATAAAAGATTTTTAAAGCTGTATTTCAAATATGCCAAGATAATTTTTATCATGAAAATATGTTGCATATAATAAAATTTAAATTTAAATTTTTTTCAAAGGTAGGAAGGTATTATTTTTTTAAAATAAGTCAAAAATAAAGAGTGCTATATAAAATAAAAGAGAGAATAATTTAATCTTACTTGGTTGAAATTCATTTCATTTTCTTTTTCCTGTTATCTCCAAACACCTACAACTCTCTTTTGTAACTTACCCTAATTTCCCAAACTGCCCGTTGAGATAAAAATAATGATCATTATTACTGTCCCATTTTTCTTCTCTTTCAATTCTTTCATTTGTAGTCTTCTTTGGCTTTGCCTCTTTGCCTTAGCTTATTCCCACAGCTCTCAACCTTTAATGGCATAAATTCATCTCCTCAAAACTCCACCCTCATATTTAACTCTTCATTGTGATCTGTTCTTTTCTATATTTCTTTCTGACCAGTTTTTTCTACTGGCAAATAATATTAACTTCTCTACTTCCATCACTTTGCAACCTTAAACACTTCACAATATTAACCCATCTGAATATTGATGTTCCTTTGTTTTTTTTTAAAATTGGTTTTATGAGATTTTCAGAAATGGTTTTTGGTTAAAGATGCAAATAGTGGCTGATTCTTGAAAAATCCGCTTCTTTAGGTATGTTTCACTCTGTTTTAATTCCAAAAGCATCAGAAACAATAGCTTTATGATAGATTCTTTATGGGTTAGTCTAAAGATTTAATCTTTATGATATAGTTTGAGTTTTAATGTAAAGCTGCCACGTGTTTTTGTTTTCCTCTCTTGTGTTGTTGATGTTCTTGATTTGCTTCTTAATGATATGGTATGTTGTGTTTTTTCTTTTTCAATTGCCTGATGAATGTTAGATATTTGAGTTCGTTTTTTCTTTTGTGGGGGGGGGGGGGGTCAAGAATCTTTTTACTGCACTTGATTTAGTTTGTTTAAGCTCTAGTGTTTGAATAATTTATGAAGGATTTATGTTTCATTTGAATCATTCTCTTTATTTAAGTTTTGCTTGTTTGTGGAAAAACTTGAAGTTATTTAAGTTTTGCATCACACAGAGTGCGGCCCTTCCCCGACCTTGCGTGAATTCAGTATGCTTCGTGCATTGGGCTGCCCTTTTATTTTTCCGATTTCAATTTGGAGTTTTGAGGATACACTTTCATTAATGATAAAGTTTTTATCTTTACTGTTCATATTGATGTATGATATCCAGTGGGATTCTCTTTCTCAGAACTGTTTTCATGAGTTGAAGTATAATCCTTCTCATATATTGGTCCTTTAAGATTGTATGGTTCTGTCTAATCTGCTCTTTTCGTGTATTTCCTAGGATTTTATATTTTTTTTCTTGGTGTGCTACATGCTATTTTAAGGCCTCTGAGCTTTAGATTTGTAAAAGAAGTCTTCAGGAGCAGAATTTCAGCTTTGAACAATGGGCAGAGGGAGAGGAAAGGCAAAGAAGCAATCTGTTCGTGACGATATTGGAAGTGGTGAAGAAGAGAAGATACCAGTGCGGAGAAGGGGAAGACCACTGAAACCACTAAAGGATGAAATAGTGGAGGAACAAGAAAATGAGGAGAAAGTAGAAGAAGATGAAGATGACGGTGTCAATACTGTAGGTTCTGTCTTAAATAAAGATGTCAAGAACCAAACTGCTGTGACTGGAAAGAAGAGGAAGAGAATTTCACAAGTCAAGGAAGCAGATTCAGTGAAAGTGGAAAATGGTGTTGTGACTAAAACTAACTCTAATGACTTAATAAAGTCGGTTGGATTTAGACAAAATGGGAGTAGAAGGAAAAACAAGCCTAGGCGAGCTGCTGAAGTTGGTGTAGAGTGCAGATGAACAGTTCTCTTTGCTATTGAGGACTAATTCTATGTTGATTTACATGTGCTTTTCTATTTTGCCCCTTGTTATCTTTACTAGTTTTTTGCAATTTAGCTAAAGTTTTCTGAAGAACTGAATTTTTGTGTGGATTTTTGCGGCAAATTCTAATATTCTTCAATATGCTGCTGCTGCTAGCAAGTTCCCATATATTATGGTAAACTAAACCATATTTTGCCCATGCTCTCTAATCTTTGTCACCTTTGATTTTGTATATTTGATATGCTTCTTTGATTTCAAATCTCTTTCTTTGGATGTATTAATTGAAGTGCAAGTACTTTAGACACATGACTAGTTACTGCAAATGCTGAAAAGAAACAGCTCCCATGGACTGACTGATGTGGCGAATGAAGCTAGCTGAAGACCCATTGTTACTGTACTGAATTGAGTGAATATGTTTGTTGGATTTTAGAGTCAGTATGATACTCTCCTTTGCTTTGTTTTGACTGATTTATTCCCATGATGCTTTTCATTATTCGTTTAAAACTGGAAACATTTTTGCATTTACAGCTAACAAAATCTATGCACTTGTCTGGTTTTTGCCTACTGAAACAAGATATTCTGCTAGTGAAAAAGTTATGTGATATGTAGATATGGCTTCAGCATCCAAAACATGATGATTAAGGATGTAGGCTTGGTTTATACCTTATGTGATAGTGCTGGAACTTGTGGATTTTAAGGTTATGTACACTCAGAATCGCTGATTCCTTGTTGATCTTACTCATGAAATATAGCTCCTTTGATGTGATGCAAATTAATATCTTACTATTTAGCACTTGTCCCTGTTTCTCAACTCTTCATCGGAGATGACTATGATGTTAATTCTGTCATTTTTGCGTTGGAATATAGCGGGAATGCTTCATGCTGTAAATTTGAAGATTGGGGGCAGCTTGTATGCATTTTCAAGAAGATTTAAATAGTTGGGACTGTTTATGTTGTCTCCTTGTACACCCTTTTATCTTTTTGGGAAGAAATGGTTTCCATGTTTTGCATCAGCTACATTGAATGGATGATAATATAATGGGTATCAGCTCTCACTACATATTTACCATTATATGCAGTGGGCACATCTTAACTGAAATATTATCATTTTGAGAGAGTTTGATGTATAAATTAATCATCTGAACTGGGTCAGCCTATCTGCAAATGGTTTATGATTTTTGCTATTATCTTTATCAAGGTTTTTTTTTAGTAAAAAAGTAGTAGTAGTATCATATTTCAAAAAGACATGAAGTACTATATAGCACCAACTAGCTGTTGAAATAGTAGTTGGTAAGTTTCATGAACTCGGTGTCACCAAAACTTAAATTTTCTAACTCCTGTGTCATTATTCAGGTTCCGAAACCTAAATGGCAACTTTTTTGACTCAAAACACGTTTCTACAATTTTTTTTTTAAAGTTACTTTTCTACCTAAAATACAATATTATATTGTGCTTTATATTAACAGAAATTTTAGCCGTTAAAGTAAAGCATACTACGTGTTACTATGGCACAGTATTATACTGCGCTTTTTTGTTTTGTGGGTCTTGCACAGATTTACTTAGCTGTCATTTTTGACCGCACCATTCTTTGCTTTATTTCCCCTCCTATTTATTACACTATATCCCTCCTACTTAAAGCACCAAAAGAGGAAAAAAAAGAGAACGAATACAAGAGAGAGATAGAGAGAACTGAACTTTTTTTGGAGTTGTATTTTCTTCTGTTGTAAAGTTATTACTACATTCGTTTCAATTTATGTGAACTTATTTCTTTTTTGGTCCGTGTAAAAAAAATGATCTCTTTCTTTATTTGGAAACATACCTTTATGCAATGATTTATAGCCATACAATGATTTATAGCAACACAAAATATTTGCGCCTCATATTACACCACAAATTCAAAAGTCTTCTCTTTTTTCTGCAACTTCGTACCCAGTCAAATGGGTTCACATAAATTGAAACGGAGGGAGTACTACTTATTAATGGAAGTAGAAGATGATTTGTTGCAAATCTCTCTTTTAATAATGGATGATGATGAAGATGAAAACTCTTCAGCTTATCGCCCTTCTGCTGACTCTCTTCGTATAAGATTTATTAAAAAAAATATATATTTCATGTGGGAACTTTTTATACCGAGACTCGAGTTCGAGACCGTTGATTAACTATAGAGGGATTATATTCATATCCCGCAGCTCTACAAATGTTTGAACTCTTATGTCAAATAATTACTCAGTCTATACATTTGTGAGCTAGAGCTGTCTTGTTTTTTTCTGTGTAATTTTTAAATCTTAGTCCCTGTTATTGAATGCAATTGAGATTACTTAATCCAGATTCTAGGATAGAGCACTTTCCTTTGTTTGATGGAATATATTTGATTCAGGATGAAAAAAACATTATATTAATATAGAATTTTGATGTTGTGAATGTAATGTGAACAGAGCCCAGATGGAGATTATCATTGACTGCGTCCATATCTCTCACCAGCCAGCTTTTGACCACCCATTCCTCAAAGATCACAACATCCAGGTTCCTCAAAGTAAGAGAACGCAGTATAATATTGTGCTATAGTAACTTTAACGGCTAAAATTCTATTAAAGTAAAGTGCAATATAATACTGCGTTTTAGATAGAAAAGTAATTTTTTTTTAAAAAAAACTGTAGAAATGTGTTTTGAGTAAAAAAAATTGTTATTTAAGTTTCGGACTCTTCTTATTCATTAGGACGTACTCCCTTCGTTCACTTTTACTATGGCTTAGGTCCAGACTCCAGAGTCCATACTAACAACAACAACAACATACCCAGAGATAAATATTTTCTGACACCGTAGAGTTTAGGGTAGTGTGTACGCAGACCTTATCCTTACCTTGTGAAAATAGCAATATTATTTCTAATAGACCTTCGGCTAAGGAAACATAAGCACCATATCAATAAAAAGATAGACAAGAAGGGACAATACCAAAAATGCATATAAAAGTAGAATAAAAACAATAAGATAGTAAGGTAATCAACAATAAATGAAACAACAGTTAGTCATAAAAACCTACTACCAACATAAAGCGAGATTGCGTGCCAATACTATTGTTATGAACATTCTAGACTACCTACTCTGGTACCCTAATCCTCGATCTCCATACCTTTCTATCAAGGAACATGTCCTCGGTCAGCTGAAGATGCGCCATGTCTTGCCTAATTACTTCTCTCCACCTCTTCTTTGGAGTACCTCTACCTCTCTGTAGGCCCTCCAATGTCAACCTCTCACACCTCCTCATTGGGGCGTTTGTGCTCCTCATTCTCACATGACCAAACCACCTAAGCCGTGTTTCCCGTATCTTGTCCTTAATAGGGGCCACACCCACCTTATCGCGAATAACTTCATTTCTAATCCTATCTAACCTGGTGTGCCCGCATATCCATCTCAACATCCTCCTCTCTGCTACCTTCATCTTCTAAACATAAGCAATCTTGACTGACCAACACCCAACCACATATCTGAAAGGTCGGTTTATTTATATTACACGTCCATCTAGGCAATCACTAGTTACAATCGACCAATATTTGATTGATTGTATGGCGTCCTTTGAAATAAGTCTGTCCTGAGTCATGACTTTTTATAATTCATCACTTATATTATCATTCAATTATGCGAAATTACCTAGTAAAATTATTTTTCTTTCGTATGTAATAGAAAATTCACTTCTAAACCTATAGCATTCAAAAGGCCACTCAATCAAATTACTCAAAGTTTTAATGGTCAAATACTTATTTTTACCCTTTAAATATCAATCATAATCTTCTTTCTTTTATATTTTTAATATTTTTTCCTCTTTTTAATCTATATTATGGACTATCTATAGAAAAATAAATTTATTCATAAAGTAAAAAAGTGCAAAATATTTTTCAAGCGTATATAATGTTGGAATAATAAAATGAAATAAATTAATTAGAATAATTTATTTGCATAAGTGATTTCGATAATAATGACAAGAACTCAAAAATAAAATTACAAAATTAAAAACAAAAGAGAATAAAAGCTTTTAAAACACATTCCATGCATTTAATATAAACAATTTAAATAGAGATAGTGTTTATAATATATATTACATATGCTTAAAAACTATTCAATTATTTTATTATCCTAATATTATATATTCTTAAAAAGTTTTGCACTTTTTTACTTTATAATAAAATTTAATCATACTATAGGTAAGTCCATGATATAGATTAAAAAGAAAAAATTCACAATATTTAACAAAAAAGACAAAGGATGATAATTTAGAGGGTAAAGCAAATATTTGACCTAAAATTTTGAAAAATTTAATAGAGTGACCTTCTGAGTATTATATGCATAGTTTCATGACATTTCTATTATAAAAGAAAAAAAAAAGACTTTACTAGATAATTTAGAATAGTTGAGTGACCATTCGATTAATGAATTCCACAAAAGCTTGTGAAAGATTAGTTGAGCATCTTGAAATTCGGAAAATGTTCAATTTTATCCCTAAACTATGGAATATGGCTCAATTTTGTCCTCCGTTTGTAAATTGGCAAAAAATATCCTCGCCGTTAGTAAAGAGGACAAAAAATGTCCCTCAACTTAACACAATGAGCCAAAAATATTCCTCAACTTAACAACCCTCCACACAAGCCATTTTAATCCTACATGGCATTCACGTGGCTGTGACATGACAACCACATAAGCGGACAACCCTCTAAACCCACTCCGACCTATTTCCAAATAATTTTAACTCACAAATCTAGGAATCTTGGTTATTGTATATAGTTGTAAATCTGGGAGCTCATTGATCTTCCTTACTGTTATTTTTTGAAAATCTGGACAGTTTGGACAGTGTTTTGTTTACAACAGTTTTTTTTGGCAGTGTAATGTTACTGCAGTTTTTTTTGTTGAAAAACTAGATATTTTGGACAGTATTTTGTTAATATTTTTTTTCTGCACAACTGGACAGTGTAATATTACTGTATTTTTTTTTTTTAAAATCTGGACAGTTTGGAAAGTATTTATTTACAATATTTTTTTTTGCAAAACTGGACAGCTTTGGACAATTAATGTTATCGCATTTTTTTTTTGAAAAACTGGATAGTTTGGACAGTGTTTTATTTATAGCGATTTTTTTGTGTAATGTTACAACAGTTTTTTTTTTTTTCAAAATTGGAAGTTTTGAACAGTGTAATGTTACAGCAGTTTTTTATTTGAAAATGGGTCGGAGCGGGTTTAGAGGGTTGTCCGCTTATGTAGCTGCCATGTCACAGCCATGTGGATGCCATGTAGGATTAAAATGGCTTATGTGGAGGGCTGTTAAGTTTAAGGACATTTTTGGCCCATTGTGTTAAGTTGAGGGATATTTTTGGCCTACTTTACTAACGACGAGGATATTTTTGGCCCAATTTACAAACGGAGGACAAAAGTGAGCCATATTCCATAGTTTAGGGATAAAATTGGATCTTTTCCGCTTGAAATTTAGTACTCCTCTGTCTTAAATGATAAGATCTTATTAGAGATAAAGTTTAAGAAATAAATGAAAATTTCTAAAAACTAGTGATTTAGAATAAGACATAAAATTTTGTGACTATAAATAAACTAAATAAAGGTAAAATAAGAAATTTATTTTTAATCATGTTTAAACGCAGAAGAATGTTTTTTTTTTCTTTTAATATTCTACTAAAGACATAAATTAAGTCACGAGAAAGTAACACAATATAACTAGGGAATAATTTGTTGGTTCCACCCAAGGTGTTTGAAATGAACGTGTCCCTAAGCTAAATTAGCTCAGTTCACCATATAGGATACTGCATTAGTTAGTGCATTATATTTCCGATTGAAATTGATTTTTACTATAACAAAAACGTGAAGTTAGACGTTCTAGAATATCTGGCTAATTGCTTTTTCGCGCTGGCCGAAGTAGGCAGGGACGTGAAGCTTGGAGCTCAGGTTATCCTCAAGAGAGACAGTTTCAAATATCTTGGGTCGGTGATTCAGAGGAACGGAGAGATCGACGAGGATGTCACTTACCGTATAGGGGCGGGGTGGTCGAAATAGAGGCTTGCATCAGGAGTATTGTGTGACAAGAAAGTACCATCGAAACTCAAGGGGAAGTTTTATAGAGCCGTGGTTAGACCTGTCATATTGTATGGGGCGGAGTGCTGGCCGGTTAAGAATTCTCATGTTCAGAGAGTGAAGATTGCGGAGATGAGGATGCTCAGGTGGATGTGCGGGCATACCGGGTTAGATAAGATTAAGAATGAAGTTATTCGGGAGAAGGTGGGGTTGGTCCCAGTGGATGAGAAGATGTGGGAAGCGAGGCTCAGGTGGTTCGAGCATGTGCGGAGGAGAAGACCGGATGCCTCTGTGAGGAGTTGCGAGCGGCTGGCGGTGGTTGGCGCGAGGTGAAGCAGAGGGAGGCCTAAGAAGTATTGGGGAGAGGTGATTAGGCAGGACATGGCAATAATGCGGATTTCCGAGGACATGACCCTTGATAGGAAAGTCCGGAGGTCTAGTATTAGGGTTGTAGGATAGGGGCTTCTAGAGCTTTTCGTACTTCTTTCCCGGGGCTAGGTGGGGTTTGGTAGGGCCCTCCATAGATGTCTTGCATTTTGTATCGTGCCCCCTACGGTAGTTACTGGTAAATGTTATTGCATGCCTTTTAACTTATGGTTTTATGTGTAGTTAACTATTTACGCGATTTCTGCTGGAGTCATTAATGCTCTTTTGCTTTTCTTTTTCTTTCTCCTCCTTTTTCTCTTTCCTTTCTCCTGAGCCGAGGGTCGATTGGAAATAGCCTCTCTGTCCTTTCGGGTGGGTGTAAGGCCTGTGTACGTATTACCCTCCCCAGATCCCACTTTGCGGGAATATACTGGATAGTTGTTGCTTTTTCGCTGGCGACTATAATTCAGGTTAATTTAGTTTCCAAAAAGCTATTCTCTGTTTAGTGTTTACTGCTATGTACTTATATTTACTTCTAATCCAACTAAGGCAGTTTTCAAACTATGAATCAAATCTGTGACATAATTTTTTTATCAAAAAATTATTTCACACTCAATTTCTTCATAGTATATGTAATACACACCTCTTTTGTTACATGACATGCTCGTGCTTAATAAAAAAATAAAAATAAAACGTCAATATTTTGTCTAAATTCATATTTTAGTGCCACGTAAATAATAATATTTTCCTTATTTTACACTTTTATCAAATGAAAAAGGTGCCAGATGTTTACCAAGAACCCCCCCCCCTCCCCCCGGGGTCTATTGCTCAGTAATTTCATAAAATCCACCAAAGACCATGATGTAAATTTTCTTTAAAATTGTTCTTCTAAACTTCTCTTGCTTCTTTTTCTACCATTAAAACTCACCAACACATCTAATCTGTAAATAAATAAAAAAGATTTATTTTTTAGTATTTTATGAGAATGACTGAAATAAAATCCCCAACTCAGTTTCCTTCATATATGGGTAGGTTTGAGATTTTATTGACAATCGAGTTCTTTAATTCAAGGAAACGAAAATATGATGTTTGGTTATGGTTTGCTTGAAAACTAATTTAAAGTTGTAATATGAAATCAAAATTGTTTAGTATTCGATATTTGCTAGTATTTAATTCATGTTTAAATATGATTTATAGTACAAATTATATAGAAATAGTTGTTTACCCGTAAATCGGTACAGTTGAATGTATTACATGGTTTATAGACAAGCGGACTGCTTTGATCCGAAAATAATAAATAAACGAGATTAAAAATAAGACTTAGCAGTTAAAATCAAAGGAAATGACAAGTTTGGCTCCGAGAGCAATGACTCTGAGGACAGAGATAAGAACAATATAAAAGAGCAAATACAGTTATCTTATTGAGCTTGAGAATAGAATATAGCATAAGTTTTGCCAAGAATTTTGTGTCTTACAATGGCTGTTGAGACTACAATTTCTAGTTATACTTGGGGAAACGAAATCATAGGAAAAAACCTTCTTAAATGACAATAAATGAGCCATTGATGAAGATGTAATGACTGGCCATGAATGCAAATATTTTCTACAATGGCTGCCCATTTAATGTAGGGAATATTCTTCATTGAATGCTATTCGATGGTAAACATTCGATCTTCTCACATTGATCATGCTCCCTTCGGGGTCTATCTGATGCCAATTGCACCTATTGTTTCTGGTACTGGTTGTTACTTGATTTACTTTCTACCTGTCTTCGGTTCCACGTATCACGCTACCATTCGATCATTTAATATAAACTAATTTTACCCTATATAGATAGATCCCCCTGCTTTCTAGTGGCATATCTTTGTTTCATTGGGATGTTGGTGAAGATTCCTTTCTTGGCGGGAAATATTCTGAAAACCTTCTGAACAATCTCTGACGCTTGAAATGACGTATGTCTTCTCGTATTTAATACACCGAACACGTGTTGCCTTATGATTTGCCGGTTCTCTAGCTAATCAAGACCATAATTTTTACCGTCTATATCTTTATTTATACCCATCATTTAACCTCTTTCACTTTCAAAACATTCACAAGTTCATCATCTTCTTAGCACTTAACTTCCTTCTGCTTTTATCATTTTCTGACTTTCTTTAAAAAGCTTCACTTCCCGTTTATTATCATGGCTTCTTTTGCTGAATCTTTCAAATACTCTAGTCTTCTCTTCGGTGGAGGCCAAAAGAGAAAAAAAAAACAAAGAGGTTGATATTGATGATGATCCTCCTATGGTAAGCACCATTATACCCAAACATCAGACTATCGTCAATGAATTCTAGAAGAAGTTTTCCTCCGCGTCTCCACGGACTTGGGCCATTAGCAGGTATCCTTCCTCTATTTGCCCTTTCAGTATTTCTACTGTGAAGGAGGACTGCAACTACCCAGACCTTAACATCATTTCTCCTAACATGATAGAGCTGGCTACCTTCACCAAGGAAGGTTTTACGTATATCTATAAGTATCCCTTCACCTTGGATCCATTTTCATTAAGTGGAGGGCTCGAACCGGTGATCTTGGAGTTCTGCCATTGCTACCAGGTCTGCTTGGCACAAGTAGGTCCTTCCATATTGCTAACAGTGGCTTGTCTATACCAGTTATGTACGGAATCTGGAAACATCCTAACCTTGGAACACATGATGAATCTCTACTCCCCCAAAATCTTCCGTAGGGGGAGAAATAAATTTCAACAAATACGGTCATCACGCTTTTCTCACCAGCATGGATAATGACACTGAATATGGATAGATGAAGTGCTTTGTCATCATTTATACCAGGGATAACATCCCGCCCACAACTCCATCTTTTCCTGAATTATGGAATCGCTCACGTTAGTTTATAATTTATTCATCTCTTTCCTTCTAAAAAAAGACAGTTTTCCACCATTCTTGATCACTTTGTTTCCATTTTTTCAGTTGCTCGGTGGATACCACCAAGAGTTTAGGGCTTGGACCAATAATTTCAGAAAATTCTGGATATTACAATGCTAGAAACTCGTCGGTGGAAGGAAATGGCCCCCAAATATGGGTGGAAAGCCAAAAACTATGGTAAACCAAGTCCCTCTTTCTCTTGCCTCTGTATGAACATAAGTAAAGTTGCTAATTATACCTCTTGCTTGATTCAGGACTCCTGCAATGCTCTGTTACCTACCCTAAAGTGGATAGTTTGGCTAACCCCACGGAGGCTACGAGATCGCTACAAAGTGCTCTTCCTTAAAGCGGTGCCCTAAGATCTGCTTCCAGTGGAGTTTCTTACTTTCGGAGTCCCCAACCAGAGAACAAGCAACCAAAAAGGTTACATTCTTTCTCGGTAAGGGATAAAAATAAGAAAATAAAGAGGGCAACGACCGAGCCCGACCATGGTCACAATAGTCATTAAATATGATGGGGAAGCTAGTGATGAAAACTCTTCCCTTTAAAGGAAAAAACAATCTTTATAAGCTCAATCGGAAGCTTAACCGGGAGAGCTTCAAGAACCGACCGAAGAAGAGGTCCGAACATTTTGGGGCTAAATGGATTTGGTAGATAATGCCAATTCCCCTTGTCTTGTCCCCGTTGCTATTTCTGGTTTAAGGAGTTTGAACCCCGAGCCTCTTCTTCCTTCGGGAACTGAGCAACTAATAATCAACATTACTCCTATTGCAGCTGCTTCTCAACCTTCAACACGAACAACTTCACGCTCCTCTATACCAGTTGTACCTTCGCCACCAGCACCCACTGCCTCTTCTCCACCGATAACAGATGCTCGAGAGGAGTGTGCTTCTCCTCCCCGGTCTCCCACCCATGGGAATTTGGGGCATAATTATTCACCAACTTTGTCCAGATCCCTAAGGAAGGAGGAGTGCCACTCTTTTAATTTTGAAGGGGTTCCACTTGCCCTCCAAACTAGTGGAGCTTTCCAAATACCTGAAGCCATTGGCGATAGAGAAGGATAAGAAGAAAATACACTCCCCTTCGAGGGTGTGTCTATTGAATAGTGCAATGCACAATGCGGCAACAATATGATAATTGCTTTCTTATCATTTGTTTTCTATCTTTCTGCTATAGCTGGATTTCTAACCTTGATATTTTTTTCATAGGCCAACTTCCTTGCTTCCGAGGGCCTACAGAGATTGATCCTTGATAAGCAAGGACTCACCTCCGGGCATGATCAACTGTTGGCCAAAAGGGAACAACTTGTTGCTCGCCCCCAGTGTTGAAGGCAAAGGCTGTTGAGGCAGGTGAGCTTGAGGACCGATTGCAGCAAAGTGAGCAATAAGTGATGGCCCACATTCAAGAAGCCACTAAATTACATTTACAACTCCAAGATGCTAAGACTAAGTGGGTTGAACTTCAAGATGTTGTGCTCGCTCCTGCCGAGCGTGAGTGTGCCTCCGTTGAACAAGTGAATAACTTGGAGGCAAGCTTGAGCTCCAAAATCGAAGAGGCTAATTCCTCCAAGGAAAAGAGGGCTAGGATGGAGGAGAGGTATAAGAATATCACGGAGAAAAACCGGATTCACATATCTACAATCTGTTATCTTGATTCTATTCTTGGCACTATAAGATCCGAGAAGGATGGCCTTCAGGCCGAGGTTGAAAGACTTAAGTCTAAGCTCCAGTACCAAGAGCATTCCCTTATAGTTGAAAAGAAATATGCTATGTATCATATGAGGAGAAAAACCTTGGAAGAGGCCAAAGAGGGCATCGTTGATTTGGATGACTGCATCGCCAAGGCCCGAGCACTAGAGTTAACTGCTCGAGAATGTCTTCTTGCTCAACTTGCTACAACTTACTCTTCAAGCAACAAGTCCGAGTATTCAGGAACCGAGGATGTAGCTGAAGAGAATGAAGATGAAGGCCCAGGACCCGAATCGACGGGTGATCTGCCTGCTTCCACCATGGGGACTTAAATGTGTCTCTCCCCCGGGTCTCGACGTGATAATTCTTAGATGTTTTCCTTTTTTGTACATTGCATCTATGCCAAACTGTTTATCGAGTTTGGCCCTTTTGATGAATAAATACGAATTTTGCCTAAGTGTTGTGCAAGATATTTCTTCTTTGCATTGAATTAGCTAAAGTTTCGGGTAGCTTTTCATCCAATAGCTTCTTGTTCTGGGCATAAACTCTTCCGGAATCAACACTTTACTATGAGGGTTTCATAAGAGAGAAACCTCTTATGTTTATAGTGCTCTTAAAGAGGACGTCTCTTGTTTATTTGGCACAAGCATTTGAAGCTTTTTTGTTAACTTTCAAATGATAAAGTCAACTCATTATTCGAACAAGAAACAAGATAAAAATAAAAGGACTTTATTTTATTTCTTCTATCTTTAAAAGTACATAAGCATTCATTTGCTTAAAAAGAAAAGAAACTACCAATACATGTAGCTAACTTGTACGACTCATTTCTATGAGTCTGTCTATGCATTTTCCGGTCCTGATGAGACATTATTGTTCCTGGCTCTTGCAATCCCTGGTTTTTATGGCAATCTACCAATACATGTGGCTAACTTGTACAACCCATTTTTACGGGGATGGCTATGCAGTCCCTGGTCTCGATGAGACATTACTGTTCCCAGTTCTTGTAGCTCCCGGTTTGTGTGGCAATCTTATTTCTGTATCTTATACTATTCCCCCAATGTTGAAATGTGAAGTATGCAAATTGGAACACTGGAAGTCTTGCTTCGTTGGTGGAAACAACTTGTGAACGATTGAATAGGCTTTGGTTTGATGGCTTGTATTTTCCCATTAGGAACTTGCCATTGAGCCAAAGACTATTTAATCATCTCATAGTGGTTTACGATCTCAATGCCTTGTCTTGTAAAGGTCTTAACTTTGCCGATAACGCTCCTCTTATAGTATTCTTTCTGTTGCTGCCTCATTAAAAATCTTACCATAAGAACTCTATTGGGATAAAAATTGGTCGAAGGGAAAAAGAGTGCAGCACATACTTTCAGTATTGGTAAGATCCATCAGCAATAATAACTTTTGAGGTGAGTCACATTCCAATTGCTGGGTGTCAACACCCCCTTTTCTCTAAAAGTGAAATCGGGTTTACGACATTTAGGAAGACAACTCTATTCCCGTTTGATTCCCGGCCATGCTACAATTGTGACTTTAAATGTAAACAATAAATAAACATACAAGACAACTTTCACGTAATGATTGCAAATAAAGGGAAGTGTAAAGTTAAATAAACATGCTGAAATTTAGGAATAGTCGATTATTTAAGGAATATACAAGTATGGAAAATGGGGTCAAATAATTGGTACAAATAATCATACAAAGGAATGCAATGGAGGCAAAAATTTGGAAAAGAAACAGTATTGGAAATTTAATAACCAAAAGAGATTTTAAATAATTAAAGTGAAAGGCAGGGTTTAAAAGAACTGAAAATTTTAGAGGAAATTCTAAAAAAAAGAAGTAAACACATAAAGAGGGAGAGGAGGGGGGGGGGGTCCTAGGTTTATAAATAATATGGATCACCTCACGCAATACCCGGTAACCATTTATACACGTAGTGTTATCGCGTGATCACCATATCCATGTCTACCCTTTCCCACCCGTGAAGGTATTAAGCGCGAATTGGTCTCGATTATTATAGCGTGCTATTACTCGTGCCATTACTATCAGTCCCGGAGGCATATAGGACTACTAATCCTAAAGGGAAGTGATGTTGGGTTTTTTTGCAGTTTCAAAGGTAAAAATTTTAAGGCAACAATCAAAACACACATAGCAAATCTGGGGAGAGCGCATGAACAAAAACAGGCCTCCTTAGATCAAATAAAATCATGTCGCTTAGCACGTCTTACATGTACTGATTAGGTCGAAATTTATGCTTAGCGTTAGGCAGGCTGGTTCATCTCATTATTTTCAGGCAAGAAATTCACATTAGGCTCGCCTGGCTGCAACTTATCGAAGGCCAACGTAATTAATTAACTACATACTTATTTGCCTACGTGATGACCTATAGACATGGCATCTACAAATTTGAGAAACAATGCATATTGATTTAGGAAAACATAATCAATCTTTGAAAAGAGAGCGAGTTTCAGCACGTGACCATGAATTTTATAACTGGTAATTCATTATTACTACAGGTCTTAGACTTGTAACAAGTAAGTCGATTCTAATTTGATTAATTCGTATAGGCATGCTTTCTATGCGTTTGTCAGCTTTAGAACTCACTTGAAGACATAATAAAAAATGTAGAAACCCTATAGGCATGACATCTAAATGCTGGATTTTGCATGAACATGACATCTGATTGCTTTATTTTTGATTATTACGACCTATAAACATGTTTGCCTAGCGAGAAGTGGACGTGTCAAAATTAGAAAGGACTTGCAAACATGTTTTTTTGTTTTTTATGCGTCCTATAGACATGGTATCTATATGTGAGAATGCAGAAATCCTATAAACATGTTATCTACATATGAGGATACTGAAATTAGAAATCCCTATAGGCAGGTTAGAAAGTTATATCATTTAGACAATAAGCCAAACAAAGGGTAAACTATAGAATAAACACATAGGGGGAGGCAGAAATTAAACAAAAAACATACCAGTTTTCAGAAAAGCTAAGAAAAGAAAGCAAGATTCTTACAAACAAGCCACAATCAGAGAGAGAAAACTTTATGTGTGAATGAGTTCAGAGCAAGAACTCGAGTGTTTGTGTGAGAAAAAGTATTCAGTTGGAAATAGTGTGAAAGTATTCAAAATTGATTGTGTCAAAAATTGACTGTTTTTTTTTTCTCTTTCTCTCTCTTTTCTCTCTTTTTTTCTTCTTTTTTTTTGTTCTCCACTAAGGTGCAGAAAGGCATCCCCATTTATAGTGTAGAAGAACAAGCAAGAAAGGTAAGAAGACCTTTAAAAATCAGTCTCAAATATTCTCCCTTAAGTTAGGGGATTCATTTTCAAACGGGAGAATGTAAATAAGGAAAGGAACTTTGAGTAAAATCTTTCATAGTAGCATAAGAAAGGGAAAACACATAAGGTTTATTACGGAAAACATTCAACATTACTCAATTTGTAAAGATAAAGGAAAGGGAATCAATCAGACAACTAACAGAATCAAAGTAAACAGGTTTGATTCGAATGAACCCAGTTAGGAATAGGTAGAGGAGTGCTCAAACAGAGAAAATCAGTAGCAATCAGCCGAGACCCCATCAAAGGAGTCCAAAATCAATCAAGTAGTCCTTTTTGAAAGAGGAGTTTCTCATATATAAAGCAAACAAATCAAACAGAAAGTCTAACATTGCAAGGTTTAGGATCATAAAACAAAAGAACACGAGTTCAGTCATAGAATCATAGTGTGTCTGAAGGTCCAGGGTCCCAAAGTGAAACCCTAATCCAGTTTATCGAAGAAACCCCCAAATTTTAGGGTTTCAAATCGAATCAAACACAGAAACGAGAAGGCAAGTGAATAGACTCAAGGTGTCTCATGAGAAACAAACAGACCATGATAACAAGTTTGAAACAATCAGAGAAAGAAAATCAATTTGAGCATAAAAGGACACATTTTGGAAACTCAGAACTTAGACAAGTCCGGAATAGACGAAACATGCTTAACAAGAACACAAACTGAGTTCAGCAAAGCAAAAGTCAAGAAACTCAGTAGAAAACACACATGGTAGAAGAGTGAGGAAAATTTAACACAGATTAATCATGTGAGCACACATATACAAGAAAAGAAGGACAGTACATGCGTAATAGAGAAGGAAAACATACGAGCATAATACAGACAAACATCTTAAAAGAAAAGAATAGCAAGAATCAAAATACTTTCAGAAACCCTAATTTGAAATCAAATGATTTTTGAAAAGAAAATTTGGGAAAAAACACTCAAAACATGAAGAAGAAGAACATAGACATAGCACAGATCTAAACAAATAATGGTGAAAGAACCTCGGATGGCTTAGGGTTTCAGAGAAACCCTAGAAGTGAGAAAGGCTTGGAAGAACAAGATCAGATCCTGAGTTGAAACGGTCAGGAATCAAGCTTCCAGTGTTTGAACATGCCGGAACGTGGCCGGAAAACCATAGATCTACGGATCTGAGATGGATATGAAAAGAGACCATCGAGGTCAAGCCTCCAAACCTTGAGTAGCTTAGGCTTAGGGGTGAAAGAGGGTGAGCACAGGCCATCCATGGCTTTAGAGGCCATGGATTCCGGTGGGAATGAGGTGAGATAAGGCGGGAGGTGATTAGGGTTTAGAAGAGATTAGAGAGCGTTTCAGAGACGAGGGGTTTCAAGGGCGGCGCCTTTGTGCAAATGACCTGGGGTTAGAGGGGTTGGGTGATTACAAAATGAAAGGAAGGATATTGGCCGTTGATCAAAATGATCAACGACTCATATTTAAAAGAAAACCGGGCGGGTTTAGCAATTGGTCGTGGGTTGGGTATTTTTAGGAATTGGGTCGTTTAATCTGGGGCAGAATTGGGTCGATTTAGGGGCTAAAATTGAAAGGGAGAAGGGCTGTTATTGAAATATCAATAGGATAAGTGTTAAATAGCCAAAAGTTCCCTTTTTTATTTTATAAAAAATAATAATAATGATTTTAAAAGTAAATTAAAAATACCGAGCAAACAAATACTATATAAATGTTAATTTAAAAATACTGAAAATAATTTTATAATTATAAAATGCTATTAATCATAAAATAGGATATAATTGTAATTACATGCAATTTAGCTTTAAGAATACCAAATAGATCTGTAAAAATATATAAAAATCACCTGAATTATATTTTGGTATAAATATGAGAAGTGAATAAATTACTCATAAAAAAATGATAATTTTGGGAGTAACTATTGATTTTATGCTGTTAAAAATAGACAATAAATTAATTTAAAAAACTTTAGAAAAAGTAGGAAAAATGCCAAAAGTTTAGCTATGCTTATATATGCCTATATATGTTATTTTGAGGATATTTTGAATATATGAAATGGTATAGGAAAAAATTGGGTATCAACAGCTGCCTCTCTTTACCCGGGAAGGATGAAAGAGTTGTCGGGTAAAGATATGATGGCCAATTTTGACCAAAAGAAACGATTTGAAAGGTTTTGACCGAGCTCTAGTTCCCAAGCTGTCTATATATCCCTGGTTTTACAGGAATCAGGTCATATGTAGTTCGAGATGCACCGACGGAATGTGCCGATAGACATTTTGAAGAGACGAATGCAATATTTAGGTTAGGGAAGGGTGGTCAGGGACCGATGGGTTGCGAGAATCGGAGCGTAATCACTTCTCCTGTAATGCTATCGCCTGTTGATGTACTTGTAATTGAGTAATACAAGCATATCGTGCGAAATTTAAACGTGATGCAGGTTCCCATTGGACCATAAATGTTGCCTTCGGATGGTTGATATGACATCCTCAGACCATGACGTCATGGGCCAAGAAGCGCATAATAAAGGATTCATAGGCTATGAAATGACGTTCTCGAGCTATGACAATGGTGTCTCCGAACCATGATGCCTTTGAATAATGATGTACAGGATATAAAGAGAGGTCCTCGGGCCATGGCATGGTGTTCTCGGGCTATGAAATTGGTGCCTCCAAACAATGATGTCTTTGGATGGTTTGGCTGTATTTCAGCCCATGAAATGCAAGATTTGGCGATGTTTCAGCCGATGCAAAAAATATAAATGGCGATATTTCAGCTGGAAGAAATTTAAATAAAGCTGGCGATGTTTCAGCCGACAGAAAGCATAAGTATAGAAATGATAGGGATTTAAATGTAAATGGCGATCTTTCAGCCGATACAGAGAATTAAATAAAGTTGGCGATATTTCAGCCGACATACAGATTTAATAGAGTTGGCGATATTTCAGCCGTGCAAAGATTTAATAAAGTTGGCGATATTTCAGTCGTGCAAAGATTTAAATAGAGTTGGCGATCTTTCAGCCGTGCAGGAAATAGAGTTGGCGATCTTTCAGCCATGCAGGCGTAAATAAAAGTGGCGATATTTCAGCCAACATAAAGATTTAATAGAGTTGGCGATATTTCAGCCGTGCAAAGATTTAAATAAAGTTGGCGATATTTCAGCTGTGCAAAGATTTAAGTAAGAGGTGGTAGTATTTTAGCCATGCAAGAGAGATAAAGTGATGATATTTCAGCCATGCGAGATTTAAATAAGGTTGGCGATCTTTCAGCCATGCAAAGATTTAAATAAAGTTGGTGATATTTCAGCCATGCAAAGATTTAAGTAAGAGGTGGCGGTATTTCAACCATGCAAGAGAGATAAAGTGGCGATATTTAAGCCATGCGGGATTTAAATAAGGTTGGCGATCTTTCAGCCATGCAGATGGAGGTAGAGTTTAACCTTGGAAGGCAGAATGGTAGCCTTATGCAATGCAATAAAATGCAAGACGAAGACAGTGCTTAGTCTCGGAAGGCAGAAAGGTAGCCTTATGCAATGCAAGGAAATACAGGATGGAGACAATGCTTAGTCTCGGAAGGCAGAAAGTTAGCCTTATGCAATGCAAGGAAATACAGGATGGAGACAACGCTTAGTCTCGGAAGGCAGAAAGGTAGCCTTATGCAATGCAAGGAAATGCAGGATGGAGACAACGCTTAGTCACGGAAGGCAGAAAGGTAGCCTTATGCAATGCAAGGAAATGCAGGATGGAGACAATGCTTAGTCTCGGAAGGCATAAAGGTAGCCTTATGCAATGCAAGGAAATGCAGGATGGAGATAAGGCTTAGTCTCAGAAGGCAGAAAGGTAGCCTTATGCAATGCAAGGAAATGCAGGATGGAGACAACGCTTAGTCTCAGAATGCAGAAAGGTAGCCTTATGCAATGCAAGGAAATGCAGGATGGAGGCAATGCTTAGTCTCGAAAGGAAGAAAGGTAGCCTTATGCAATGCGATAAATAAAGGTAAGGAGTAGCGAAATATCTTAGCTGAGAGGTGATAGATGTCAATTAGTTTGTCCTTGTGGCTGTCGGTGATGTTGCGGGCAAATAGCGCTCAATAATGAGGGATGATTCTGGGAATGGTATTCCTGAAAAAAATATAAGCTTGTAATCGTATCTAATGACTTTATGTCTGGGGTGCCTTCTTCCAAAGAAAAATTGTGAGTTTTGTAAAGGGGGAAGGTTAGTTCGTCTTCCCGTGGACTGCACTTATCCTACTCGACTCCTGCTTTCCTTTGGGGTAACATTGCTAAACAAAGCTATTTTGACCGTAGACATGCATGATTGAGTAAACTAATAAAATACGATGCAAATACATAATAGATAAAATGATTTTAGATGAACCGATGACTGCGACATGATTCAAGATATTGCGACCTCTTTTGCTCTGGAATTTTGAAGGTCCTCCTCAAAATTTTGCTCCAGTTTACTGGGCTGGTGCCTATGATGGCTGCGCGTGATGATTGTCGAAGTTCAACTTCGGAATTTTGAGGGTCCTCAAAATTCTGCCCCAGTTTCCAATGTTGGGGGAAATAAAATTTTTTATTGAATTGTGACCGAACTCATAAGGCTGCCTATGTATCCCCTCTTAAATGGGAATCAGGTCAGGCGTAGTTCAAATTACATTATAAAGGAATTATAATGGTTACACATAGTATCGCTTCACTGCATCTGAATTGATCGACTTCGGCCAAACTTCTCCGTCCATCCGTATCTGATGATATCCAACAAAACAATCGACAAATGACTGCAGCTCGTGCTTGGCGCAGTTGTCAATCAGGATGTATATGTTTGGTAGTAGGAAGTCGTCTTTCGAACTGGCCCGGTTGAGGTCCCGGTAGTCGACACAGATTCTGACCTTCCCGTCCTTCTTTGGCACTGACACAATGTTAGCTAACCATGTCGGGTATTCCACTACCCTGAGGACCTTGGCTATGACTTGCTTGGTGACTTCTTCCTTGATTTTCAAACTCATGTCCGGCTTGAACTTTCTGAGCTTCTGCTTTACCGGCGGACATGTCGGATCTGTTGGCAATTTGTGAGCTACAATGGATGTACTGAGACCGTTCATATCATCATATGACCAGGCAAATATGTCCTCATACTCTTTCAAGAACTCCGTGTACTCTTTCTTTTTCGACGGTGACAGGTGAACTCGGATACGCGTTTCCTTGACATTCCTTGTATCCCCCAGGTTGACAACCTCTGTTTCGTCCAAGTTAGACTTAGTTCTGTTCTCAAATCCTCAATCTCTTTAACAACCTCTTCTGGTATTTCATCCTCTTCTAAATCTATGTCCATTTGTTGCGTTATCTCGTCGCATGTCACATTCATCGGTTCATCAAGATAAGTAATAGTAATGCTGTGTAAAAGTAAAAATAAAGGACAGAGAAAAATAATAAGAGCGAGATTTAAATAAGGAATTGAAATGCTTTGATAAATGCCAAAAATTATTTTGAACATCGGGGCTCTTTTCAAAATTTAGAGATAATACTGAAAGAAAATCAACTAATGAAAAAGTAAAAGACAATGCATAATGCTTTGTTCAGCCTTGGTACCCCGAAGCTCTCCGGGCCTTGGTGACCCTGACAGACCAATTGTTGAGGCGTTCTCGTCGGTTCACTGCCTGTATGGAAGGGCCTTCCTCCCCTTCCTCCTCGAGAATGACGTGACAGTCCATGTTGCCATCTTCCAAGAACAAATTCTTCATTGCGGCTAATGCTTCATCTTCCTCTGACCCATATATGATGTCGGCCTGTTGGAAAGTCTGTTCCAGGCAGGGTATCGGGTGCTCCAATGGATAATAAAGGCTGCGCCATGGTGGCGACCAGTTCTGGAATTCTTCCCAAGTATATCCATACCCTAACCCAAAAGTGGTGCCATGCTTCTTCAGTTTGATAGGCTTGGTGATTCCCTGAAAGTTCTTGCCGAGCCCTTTGCCGGGTTCATACCCGCTCCAATTCAGGATACTTTCTATCTTGTTATCCTACCATTTATATTTGTCCACGGCATTGAATCGCTCAATGTGGTGGTAAGTTTCTCCTCCTAGCTTCCTTCTCCCTTTAATTGCTGGGATGGTTTGATGACTGTATATGGGGTTACTCTCGTCACCATGAATGATCACCTCTTGGTGATTCCACTCGAACTTCACTGCCTGGTGCAGAGTTGAGGCTACGACTCCAGCGGCATGGATCCAGGGTCGTCCCAGTAGCAGGTTGTAGGATGCTGGGATGTCTATCACTTGAAAATCAACATCGAACCAAGTTGGCCCCATTTGTAAACATAGACTGATCTCCCCAATAGTGGACCTTTGGGAGCCATCAAAGGCTTTGACGTTGATAGCCCCATCCTTGATTTTATGCAGGCTCTTCCCTAATGTTTTGAGGGTCACCCATGGACAAATGTTGAGGCTGGATCCTCCGTCAATCAAAGTTCTAGTGATGAAATAGTTCTCGTATTGCATAGTGACGTGCAACGCTTTGTTGTGTCCTAAACCTTCCGGGGGCAACTCATCCTCGTGGAAAGTGATCTTATGACTTTCCAATACCTGCCCGACCATGTTTGCCATCTCACCTCCAGTTATATTACTGGGTACGTACGCCTCGCTTAGTATCTTCATCAAGGCATTCTTGTGGGTCTTGGAGCTTTGCAATAGAGCCAGAATGGAGATCTGCGCTGGTGTTTTGTTCAATTGGTCAGCAATTGAATATTCCTTTGCCTATATCTTCCACCAGAGATCATCAGGTCCAGTTTCAATAGGCCGTCCAGAGGCCTTCTTACTTGATTCAACTAAGTGCTCCGGAGTATAAATTCTGCCAGTCCTGGTCATATCCTGCGCTGCAATTACTTCTCCAGACCTAGTTTTTCCCTTTCTCCATGCCTCAGCGGTGTAATCCCAAGGAATGGCCTGTGTGGAATGGCGTTACGGCTGACATCGCTACAGGAATGGGCACTCTCGTTTTGAGTGGCAATACCGCAACTTTGAACGGTACTTTTGGAGCCCCAAACTCCACCTCAATCGACTTTGTGGTCCTTTTGGATGACGGTGCTTCAAACTCGAGAGGCACAGACATGTTTACTTCAGCATCCCCAGAGGGTTGGATCTGGACTACAATTGGATTTAATGTGACGGTCTGTTTCTTGGGCTCGTCACCTTCGGCAATTAATCCAATTGACCTTTTGGGGTCCCAATCATCTTCTACTTCGATCATATGCACATCACCACCTTTATGATCAGGCAAAGGATTATTGCAAACATTAGGAGCAGGTTCCTTGGCCACGATAATTTTGCTGTCAATCAGAGCTTGGATTTTGTCTTTTAGAGATCGGCACTCATCAATGGTATGCCCTTTTATGCTGGAATGGTACACACATGTTTTATTTGGATTGACCCACTAGGAAGGATTATCTGGAGTTTTGGCAGGTATTGGGGGTGACGTAAACGACTGCTTTGAGTCTTTCATATAATTTGTCGATCGGTTCGGCGATCGCGGTGTATTGCTTGGGAGGTCTACAGTCGAAGTTAGGGCGTGGCCTGGGAAAGTTTTGGCGGGTGGGAGGTGCCTGGTAGTGAGTATTATAGGCTTGGTAGACGGGTGCAGGTTGGGAATATTTTGGTGAAGTGGGTTGGTATGGAGATGGTTGGTAAGCGGGCGACGGAATTTGGTAAGAAGGCGGAGGTGCTTGGTAGTTGGGAATAGGCCGGTATGTGAGAGGGGGTACCGGGTAGGCTTGGTATTTTATGGGTGACTTTGTTCTTTGTGCGACCATCACGGCGCTTACATCCTTTTTCTTTGATGTTCTACTAGATTGTAGGGCTTTGTTGGTAGCCTGCAGTGCCTCAAAGTTAGTGACCATTCCGCTCTTAATGCCCTCTTCAATTCTTTCTCCTAGCTTGATAATATCGGAGAATTTCTGGTCCTCTATCAACATCAACCTCTCATAGTGTTGCGGATCCTATGCTCGGATGAAAAACCGGTGCATTTGTTCTTCCTCTAAGGCCAGCCTAACCTTGGTAGCCTCGAATCTCCATCGAGTGGCATACTCGCAGAATATTTCGGCGGGTTTCTTCTTCAGGTTCTTGATGTAGAAGATATCAGGTGCATTCTCTGTATTGAACCTGAACCTGCCCATGAAATCGGACGCCATTCCATCCCAGCTCATCCACCTTTTGGGATCTTGGCTAATGTACCAAGAAAGCGCATCGCCTTTCAAGCTTCTCATGAAGAGTTTCACGCGGATCTTCTCATCTCTTCCCACACCGACCAACTTGTCACAATATGTTCTCAAATGGACTCTAAGATCCCCCGACCCGTGAAACATTTCAAACTTGGGAGGTTTGTACCCCTCCGGGAGTTCAACATCTAGCTGAATGCAAAGATCCTTATAATTCAGCCCTTCAATGCCTTTGCTTCCTTCAACGCCCTGGACTCGGCTAGTCAATTTCTTAAGTTCGGCTGCAAAGTTCTTGATGAAAGATTCTTTGTCATCAGACTCTGGTGTGTTTGTGATGGGTTGAGTGTATTGTGGTATGGTTTCCACATACATGGGAGTGTGGTGGGGATGATCATTTGATGGTTCAGGGATGAAGAGTGGAGTGTTGTTGAGGTGTGTGTTGCAATGAGTAGCAAGTTGTTTCTATGGTTTTGGGATGTTCTGTGGAGGTATGGGGTGTTGAGTAATGGGAAAGTTGATGTCTGGGGTTGTGAGGGAGAATGACAGACTTGCCAATTTCCGAACTTGGTCCAGTTCTTCTTGAAACTTCAGTAACTTTTGTTCGAGTTGAGCAGCACTCTCTCTGGATACCTGAACACCCTAAGGAACCTCTACCCTTTCAGCTGAGTCATCCTTTATGATGTTGTTCACGTTCCCCATCTTTGCTTTGTTCTTGATTTTGATAGAGCTTGGAGGAGGAGGAGGTGGAGGGCCCTTAGATCTTGTGGAGTAGGATGACGATGCCAGAACGCACGAACTAACCTTTGGGGAGGGGAATAAAAATAAAAGTAAAAATAGCAAAAGGTAACAAGTTAGTGCGGATTCTGAGGAGAAAAACATTGCAGTATTTAAACACATAGTGCAAGAATATAAACCGTGTCCTAATTTGGGAGCCTCGTTGTGCCCGAGATAGGCCTAGCGACAAGTTGATTAGGAGAACTTATAATGCTAAATGCCTCATTTTATTGATAAAAATAAGACGAATCCCAAAGCGACACTAAAATTGCATAAAGATAAAAACATCACTAATGGCCATTGGAGTTATTACATTTCAGAGTGGAAAAGAAAGAAAACTCCTAACTACTTGGTCCGAGAAGGACCTTCCCCAGACTCGAAATCTTTGGCTCCATCGAACAGCGTCACCAACTCACGCAATCCCAACATCAAATACGCCCTAGCCAAATTTCCTCCTTCATTACCCTCGGTGTTTTGGCAACTCTCGATCCTCCAGATGGACTTCCCTTCCAGCTCTACTAACCCATGCTCCAAATGCCCTAAGCGTGTCACGACCCAAAATCCACTAAGGGTCGTGGTGGGGCCGGACACCTCTGTCAGGCAAGCCAACTAAATTATCAATTAAATTCTATTTTAATACCTTTGAAAATCTAGGATTTTTCCTTCCATTTTTCATAATTAAAACAATCTCTACTTCAATTCAAATTAAGAAATAACTATTAATACACATCTTTCGAAAACTATCCCAGAACCCGGTGTCACAACTGCATGAGCATCTATTGGTAAGGAAAATAAAATATAACCTCTGTTCGAAATACAGTGGACAGAGAATAAATATAAAAAAAATGCTGAAAGGAACTACACTAGATGCGGGTCACCTTGAACAATGCACCTCACCTAGTCCCAGAATCCTCCGCGCTGCTACGCCCAGTAGGCTGCTAGAGATGCCTATAACTGTGCAACAAAAATGCATAGAAGTGTAGTATGAGTACGTAAACAACGTGTACTCAATGATATCCTGCCTAATCTCGAAGAAGTAGAGACGAGATGGCCAACTTTGACGCTTACTAGAGGTCCAATAATAGTACACTAAATGTGTGAGGAAATCAGGGATTTTATATTTCGGTTCTAACTCTCAAAGCTGGTAAACAGGCAATACACCTTCGACAATTAATAAAGGATTTTCAAGGTTTAATTTTCTTTATTTTATCAATTTATATCAAGCCATGGAAGGCGGCATCAACGTATAAAATTCTCAGGCAACGATATATAAATCATGTGCAAATCATACCGAGGCGACGGATCGATCAACCAGAAATGAATGCGCACTTGCCGAGGGTCGACGACGTGCCTATAGATGCATCTATTTAATCTACCGAGGCGTTCGGCCCGTTCCAAAATAAACACATAGAGTCATTCAATCAAGAAGCCAACATGGGGCAATTATTCAAAGCAAAGCTAATTCTCTTTTAATAATTTAAGAAAGTGAGGTTTAGACCCAGTTAAAAATTCATTTACTATTTTGATGTGGTTTAAGCAATTCAACTATCCACAAGATTACAAAATATTCAAAGTATAGCATGCTTTTGGGTCCTAGACTACCCGGACAATAACATAATAGTAGCTACGCACGGGCTCTCGTCACCTCGTGCGTACGTAGCCCCCACTAATAGGAGCACATAATCGATTATTTCACCTATGGGGACAATTTCCTCTTACAAGGTTAGAAAGGAGACTCACCTCGCTCAGAAGATCCATAAGCGGCATTCCACGCCTTTCCGAAGACTCGAATTGATGCACAAGGCTTCAACGCTAGCAAAAAAAAATTAACACGAATCCATTAATATATACTAAGGTATTCCTTATAATCCAATTTTATAACAATTCCTAACCCCGATCGAAAGGTTGACTAAAACGCCCTCGAGACCACGTGCCCGAAATCCGAATTTTTTCGAAGATAAAGATTACCCATGACCTTAGGAACTCAAATATACAATTTTCTCTAAATTCCATACCCAAATCGTGGCTAAATTCCAAGAATATAATTTTCTAGGTTTTCCACCAAAACCTCAATTTTTTTATACTAATTTTCATGCCCAAATCCATACATAATTGATGTATTCAACTCAAAATAGGTGGGGATAACTTACCTTATTATTGATGACAAAAATACCCTTTTGAACCTCCCTCAAAAATTGCCCAAGCCATGAAAAATGAGAGAAATGAACTCAATTCACGATTTTTAAACATCCATTCTGCCCCAGCTGTTTCCGTTTCTACGAAATTATTACCGCTTATGCGGTTAAAATGCTGCTTTTGCGGCTCCTTCCCAAGCCGTCTAGATTCCGCTTCTACGCTTCCTTTTTCGAGGTGCGGTCCCGCATTTGCGGCTCCCTGACCACATCTGCGGTCCCAGCTTTCCTCACAAAAATCCGCATCTGCGGTCTTCCTGGCCGCATCTGCGAATTCCTGACTGCATATGCGGTCCCTGCTCCCTTCACTCCCAACCGCTTCTGCGGTTCCTTCCTCGCTTCTGCGGGGCCGCTTCTGCGGTTCCATTTCCGCAGAAGCAGAAATACCAGGAACCAGAACCTTCACCCATTCTTCAACTTCCAAATTTGATCTGTTAACCATCCGGAATCCACCCGAGGCCCCCGGGACCTCAACCAAACCTACCAGCCGATCTCAAAACACATTACGGACTTGTACGAGGCCTCAAATTGTATCAAACAACGCTAAAACCATGAATTACACCCCGATTCAAGCTTTATGAACTTCGAATTTTCAAACTTCTACTTCCGATGTTTACACCTATCAAATCATGTCCGATTGACCTCAAATTTTGCACACAAGTCATATTTGACATTACGGACCTACTCCAACTTCCGGAATCAGATTCTGACCCCGATATCAAAAAGTCCACTTCCGATCAAATTCCTCATAAACTTTCAAATTTCTATCTTTAGCCAAATGGCTCCAAAATGACCTACGGACCTCCGAATTCACTTCCGATCGCGCTCCCAACTCCAAAATCACCATACGGAGCTACTCCCAGTCTCGGAATTCCAAACGGACATCGATAACACTGAAATTCACTTCAAACCAAACTTATGAAATTTCTTCCAAAATACCGACTTCCACAATAGGCGCCAAAACACTCCCGGGTTATCCAAAACTCAATCCGGGCATACGCCCAAGTCTAAAATCATCATACGAACCCGCTGGAACCTACAGATCCCAATTCCGAGGTAGTTTACTCAAAATTCCAATCCTAGTTCATTCTTTCAACTTTAAGCTTCCAAAATAAGAATTCTCCTTTCAAATTAACTCTGGACTTCCCGAAATTCAATTCCGACCACACGCACAAGTTGATATACCTGAAATGAAGCTGCTCATGGCCTCGGACCGCTGAACGACGAGCTAGAGCTCAAAACGAACGATCGGGTCGTTACATTCTCTCCCACTTAAACATACGTTCCTTGAACATGCTGAGAACTACACTGGAGTGGTCTGAAATCGCTGTTTAAATTCTCATGCACCTTCCCGTGCTACCACAACTCAGTTGAGCATATTAGCTCGATCAATTCCGAAGATATTCTCTTTTACTCAAGTAGATACGCCTTAAGGCCCAATTCCAACATTCGGAACTCAATACTAGGCCTGTTTCCTACATGCGCTAATGATATCAATAATTACACGCTGCACCCAGACATGACTGCATAACTTTTCTGAATTCACAACTTGCACCACTTTACTCATAGGACCACCGTAACTTTCTCTGATCAATAAATCGAAATTCCACGAATCTGAGGCTCCCATTTCACCTCATGACCAACATAGGTCTTGCTCTAACTTTTACAATACCGCCACGACGGATGAGATGTGCTGAAATTCATAATCAACTGCCGAGTCAACCAATCATACTTCTGACAAGAGACATTACCACATTCTGAACCAAATAATGATCTCAGCTCCTTAATACACTTCATATAGTCAAATTGCACTGGTCCTAAATCCAATAATCTTGTCTCACCTAGTACGAACTGCTCAAGCAATAAGCCACCTCAGACGCAATCAAAAGTCCCATATGATTCTACCATGTGCCAATAGGCTACCAATTAGAATGTGATACAAAAGGAAACGAACTTTAAAAAGGAGGTCTAATTACCCCGTTCGCGAATCATACATGCGACGCGGGCAACATGCTAAACGGACACCCCACTCGCGAATCATACATGCGACGCGGGCTCTCAGCTAGAACGAGTTTCCCTCGGAAAATGGGAAACAGAGCACATAAGGCAAATAGGGGAACTATACTAATTATCACACTGTTGCGGCGTGCAACCCGATCTAAATAACATGCCCATGGCGGCGTGCCACCCGATCCACACATAGAACTCACATAAGGAGATGCACATTGAGCCAAATTTGCTCATTACAACAAAATACCGAATATCGGTCATAAGCATGCTAACTGCATAATAACATCCCCGAGGGAACATATAGCGCCATAAGCAACAAAACCCAAGCACAACGGAGGTGCGATGTACAATCTGAATCTCAAGATCCATCTTGCTCATAACACATCATTTCTACGCGGATCCACAACACATAAAAAATTTCTCAAGCCGTCTCACAACTCCCACGGTGCAATGCATCACTTCATGGATTATCTGACAACGAAATAACACCCTGACTACTCCATAAGGAGCGCATTACTGAAATGAACACAACTGGCCTGACATAGAGCCCAAATTCACATTTAAATCCATCCACCAACCTCAAGTCGATCCTGATCATATCAAACTAAGCCAATAACCTTTCAAAGGTCCATACTAATTTCCCTCTTCTCATAACACACAAGGACAACCATCATAACCGGAGTACAGTCCACAACTCAGAATCCAAGTGCCCTCCAGGCATCCATTCTCAATTTAACGATATCATCACAATTCTTCATACTTGGTCTAGATCTTTAATCAATTAAGTGGCTACGTGCCACATTTACGCAATCTTCCTGTGGAACACACTCCCAAAATTTACCATAACAATTAACTGTGTCTTACCTCCAACCCACCAACCACACTAATGCTGAAAAACGATCAAGAATCATTAACCATGATACAAGCCCTCTTTACAAAATACCAATCTCAGGTGACGCTGAATACAATCCCAACTTACTTTAAACACCGAAACTCCTTTCCTGCTCATCCGAGCTTGTGACATCTTTGTCCACACCGAACTGCAACTTTGATTCTTGTTTCAAATTTCATATTACTCGCTGCTCCCGACATGCCCATGAGCAGTGGGACACGATTCTTCATCATAATTCTAGAATTGTTAATAGATTAACACTTCATCATATCAAAGCTTTTCACTGAACTCACTTTAGGAGAATCACATCAACACACAGGTGAATACTCATAACCGTAGAACACGAAAACGTCTAAGTAGTGGTCTAAGACACCATAGCCCTTCCGGAATCTGCTTCCACATAACAAGCCATAACAATAGAATGCTTCAGAATAATATCAATTACGGCGGCTGAAAAGCCTCATACGCACCGCTACAGATCACTTGCATAACTTAATCACGCTGAAAGAGATAATCTCTACCGCCAATATGCCAACTAGATTATGGCTTATCAATCTATCTTCTTTCCATTTATCCTTGATTGCCTTAGAGTGACCTTGAATCACGAGACTATGCCGTCTCAAATCCCATGAATTATTCTGTACCTCCAAAATACCACACTGCAAGCTAAAACATCACAGATCATCCTGCGCCTCTTCTCATGGGCGGCTAACAAGCTTGATTCTTTTACCCGTAATTATACACTCGAAATCATTAGGCATCACACCTCATCTCGTAAATTTACCATCACCGTTGTTGAGAGCCACACGCTCTGACTTGGCCCCGAATATAATCAACTCCATGAGTCTCCCATCATACGAGTACCCCCTTGGCACAAAACCCGCCGAAACACTTCCCTTGGAACCCGCATCTGCATAAAGCAAAAACCTGAATCTTTCCCCCAAGTCTGGGCATGATCCAATAAGGCCAACGATAGCCCACCTTTAATATTCCTTTGCCCAGATTACCATTTATGGTCTTTCCCCGTAGCTGAAATAGCCCAACTATATGCTAATAACCTGAAACCTCGCGAGTAGTTAACCCTGCAACCCCATCATAAGAGGTGGGACTCTCCCACTTAGCTTGAAGCCATTATTTCTCAACTCTGGAATTCACCAAGATTTCCTAGCTTCCATCGACACAACCTTGCACGATTAACCGCATAAATTCTCGAATTCTTTCTGCAAAACCCCAATCTCTAATACTCTGATTTGCCCACTATATTTGCACGACCGATCTCTTTGCTACACAACCAATAAAATTCTTCGCAAAAGCCTTGCCAACCACGCGACTGCTAACCCGCTCACTTCGGTAACCCTCCTATAGAAGGCTCTCCCCGGTATCTTCCCACACTGCTGCACAGGGTACAATTACTACGACATCAATAACCCTCCCTGAGTCTGAGCTCACTCTCCGGTTGCACAGGTCTATTTACCCCTCGTGGACATCATTTAAATGTGCGAAAACATCCTTCTAATAAAATTTATGCTGCATCTTTCTTCATTTAAATGGATACTTTTAGTTATACTAAATCTCCGGCCGCACAAGAATCCCTACTTCAAATTAGGCTCGTAGACCCCAAATAACCAAGCACCAGTATTCTCAAATCGTTCCAAACTCTCCTTAAGGCGCATATTCATCTTATTACCAAGCCCTATACAGCTCCGCCACTCTTCCACTTTAGGCAAACTCGCTCCTTTAATCAACTGCTCGACCTACACTTCTTATACCTGGCCCTTTAGAAGTTCAAAATTCCGCCTGACACTCCCCACATGTTTTCTCATCTTTTGCTACTCCGTTGTTGCCTTAATAAAATGTATCTTTCTGGAACTTGAATCCACAATTTGATGCTAACTTCAACCTTTTCGAAGGTCATCTTTATCGAACCGTCAACATTAGAAATACTGATTCAATCCTGAACTACCACATCCTGCGATATCTGACAGTCGTATCTCCAATACTATTTCACAATATCCTGCTATAAAGGCGAATTGTAGCAGATTATAACACCAATAAACTTAATATGTCCAATTAGGAAAACAACACCCCAACATAGAGGAGAACTCCACCACGCTTGCAATTACCACATTTCATTACTTCCACTAGTCCACATCTGACCATCCTTAGGTCAATTGTCTTTCCCCTCCCAGGAATAAAATACTAAATCTCTTGATTATGCACTGAGTAAACCTCCCTTCAAATCATTCACTACCCCGACACGTGGGCATATATCCTACCATCACAACAATACTACAGAATAATCACTCATAAGCATCGTGGCAACCTGTGCCTAGCCTTAAGTCTCTTAGAAGTTCTATTACTGAGTTGAACACTAGAATATCCTTCCATAAGGCGACAATAATAGTCCAATCAACTATACCGGGAGAATCATCCCATACCACATTTGTAGTGCCATTACAATCCTTCAATTTTCAATTTATAACAAGTGCTCGCGTAAGATTGAGTAGGAAGAAATCAAAGGCATAGGCCTTAAAGGAATTGAACCGCATGATAAGGAAATCAAGAAGGGAAGTACTCCTAACAGCCCTGCAACCTCATGAGGATAAGTACAGACGTCTCTGTACCGATCGGCGAGACTCTACTAGACTTGCTCATGACTCGTGAGACCGACAGGAACCTAGTGCTCAGATACCATATTGTCACGACTCAAAATCCACCAAGGGTCGTGGTGGCGCCGGATATCTCTGTCAGGCAAACCAACTAAATTATCAATTAAATTCTCTTTTAATACCTTTGAAAATCTAGGATTTTCCTTCCATTTTTCATAATTAAAACAATCTCTACTTCAATTCAAATTAAGTAATAACTACACATCTTTCGAAAACCATCCCAGAACCCGGTGTCACAAGTGCATGAGCATCTATTAGAAAGGAAAATAAAATACAACCTCTATCCGAAATACAGTGGACGGAGAATAAATATAAAAAAAATGCTGAAAGGAACTACACTAGATGCGGGTCGTCTTGAACAATGCATCTCACCTAGTCCCAGAATCTTCCGCGCTGCTACGCCCAGTAGGCTGCTAGAGATGCTTATACCTGTGCATAAAAAATGCACAGAAGTGTAGTATGAGTACGTAAACAATGTGTACTCAATGAGTATCCCGCCTAATCTCAAAGAAGTAGAGACGAGATGGACAACTTCGACACTTACTAGAGGTCCAATAATAGTACACTAAATGTGTGAGGAAATCAGGGATTTTATATTTCGGTTCTAACTCACAAAGCTGGTAAACAGGCAATACACCCTTCGACAATTAATAAAGGATTTTCAAGGTTTATTTTTCTTTATTTTATCAATTTATATCAAGCCATGGAAGGCAACATCAACGTATAAAATTCTCAGGTAATGATATATAAATCATGCGCAAATCATATCGAGGCGACGGCCCGATCCAACAGAAATAAATGTGCACTTGCTAAGGGTCGACGACGCACCTATAGATGCATCTATTTAATCTACCGAGGCATTCGGCCCGTTCCAAAATAAACACATAGAGTTATTCACTCAAGAAGCCAACATGGGGCAATTATTCGAAGCAAAGCTAATTCTCTTTTAA
>MU743490.1:72901-124752 GCA_026770625.1 Nicotiana glauca | reverse complement strand
AGGTTTAGATCTTGTTAGAAATTCATTTACTATTTTGATGTGGTTTAAGCAATTCAACTATCCATAAGATTACAAATATTCAAAGTATAGCATGCTTTTGGGTCCTAGACTACCCGGACAATAGCATAATAGTAGCTACGCATTGACTCTCGTCACCTCGTGCGTACGTAGCCCCCACAAATAGGAGCACATAATCGATTATTTCACCTATGGGGACAATTCCCTCTTACAAGGTTAGAAAGGAGACTCACGTCGCTCAGAAGATTCATAACCGGCATTCCACGCCTTTCCGAAAACTTGAATCGATGCACAAGGCTTCAACCCTAGCAAAAAAAAAAAAAAACGAATCCATTAATATATACTAAGGAACTCCTTATAATCCAATTTTATAACAATTCCTAACCCCAATAGAAAGGTTGACTAAAATTCCCTCGGGCCCACGTGCCCGGAATCCGAAATTTTTCGAAGATAAAGATTACCCATGACATTAGGAACTCAAACATACAATTTTCTCTAAATTACATACCCAAATCGTGGCTAAATTCCAAGAATATAATTTTCTATGTTTTCCACCAAAACCTCAATTTTTTTATACTAATTGTCATGCCCAAATCCATACATAATTGATGTATTCAACTCAAAATAGGTGGGGATAACTTACCTTATCATTGATGACGAAAATACCCTCTTGAAGCTCCCCCAAAAATCGCCCAAGCCATGAAAAATGAGAGAAATGAACTCAAATCACTATTTTAAACATCAATTCTGCCCTAGCTGTTTCCACTTCTGCGGAATTATTTCAGCTTATGCGGAATTATTTCCGCTTATGCGGTTAAAATGCCACTTCTGCGGCTTATTCCAAAGCCGCCCATCTTCCGCTTTTTCGCTTCCTTTTCCGCAGGTGCGGTCCCGCATCTGTGGCTCCCTGACCGCATCTGCGGTCCCAGCTTTCCTCACTAAAATCCGCATCTGCGGCTTCGCTTCTGCGGATTCCTGACCGCATATGCGGTCCCTGCTCCCTTTCCTCCCAACCGCTTCTGTGGTTCCTTCCTCACTTCTTTGGGGCCGCTTCTGCGGTTCCATTTCCGCAGAAGCAGAAATACTAGGAACCAGACCCTTCATCTATTCTTCAACTTCCAAATTTGATCCGTTAACAATTCGGAATCCACCCGAGGCCCCTAGGACCTCAACCAAACCTGCCAACCAATCTCAAAATACATTACGGACTTTCTCGAGGCCTCAAATCGTGTCAAACAACGCTAAAATCATGAATTACACCCCGATTCAAGCTTTATGAACTTCTAATTTTCAAACTTCTACTTCCGATGTTTAATTCTATCAAATCACATTCGATTGACCTCAAAGTTTTCACACAAGTCATATTTGACATTACGGACCTACTCCAACTTCTGGAATCAGATTCCGACCTCGATATCAAAAAGTCCACTTCCGGTCAAACTCCTCAAAAACCTTCAAATTTCTATCTTTAGCCAAATGGCTCCAAAATGACTTACGGAACTCTGAATTCACTTCTGATCATGCTCCTAACTCCAGAATTACCATACAGAGCTACTCCCAGTCACGAAATTCCAAACGGAGATCGATAACACTGAAATGCACTTCAAATAAAACTTATGAAATTTCTTCCAAAATGACAACTTCTACAATAGGCGCCAAAACACTCCTGGGTTATCCAAAACTCAATCCGGGCATACACCCAAGTCCGAAATCATCATACCAACCTGCTAGAACCTTCAGATCCTGATTCTGAGGTCATTTACTCAAAATTCCAATCCTAGTTCATTCTTTCAACTTTAAGCTTCCAAAATAAGAATTCTCCTTTCAAATTAACTCTGGACTTCCCGAAATTCAATTCCGACCACATGCACAAGTCGATATACCTGAAATGAAGCTGCTCATGGCCTCGGACCGCTGAACGACGCACTAGAGCTCAAAATGACCGATCGGGTCGTTACAAAGTGCTTGTTGGCTCTGAAAGACATATCTTTCCAATCCTCGATCAACTTTTGATTTGCCTCTTGAATCTCCTAATGCTCACTCTCGCACTCCCTGAGCCTTTTGCGCAACTGGTTGTACTTAACCTGTATCTCAGCCCTTTCGTCGATAACCCTATGACATCGAACAGACCCGGGTTATCTTAACCCAGCATGATCTTCTTTTAGCCAATCTGGATAGTATGAGGTATAGCCGGCACAATACCTGTCGGTTTCTATGGAATCCCTCTCCAAGATGATCTTGCTATTCCACATTTGCTGAGCTTGACACTTGTATGGGCTATATCGTCTTGGAAATCAGCTATAAAATGACTCATTTTCTCAACCTTTGGTTCAACTATGTTTTTTCCTTCCTGCCTTATGACTCGGAGTGCGACATAGGGATAAGTTCCCCTCAGACCAATGACTATAAGGAATGGGGCATCGCGAGAGCGGATGATTAACTCTCCAGTGGGGAACCATTCTAACATCTATTGCACCTTGTCTTCTTTCAAGTTTTCAAACAATTCTACCCATCCTCGAGCATCCCCCGGCCGAGAAAACATGTCAGGCATATAGTTCATTCTGTTGGGATGGCGAAAGGCTATATGATCATTCCACGGCCTTCGCGGAAGCTCTTGATGATATCGACCCTTTTGGAGATGTTCTATAAGCCAGAGTTGGAGTAATAAATTGCAACCCTCAGAATGATTGACCCCCTGTTGACAATTTCCCAAAGCTCGGTAGATTTCTGCAACAATCATGGGCACTATGCTGAAAGGCTGCCTTTCAAACCCCTCCATTAGTGTCTTGGTGACCATCGCTAGTCTGGTATGGATTCTAGCCTTTTTCATAGGGAACACTATCATTCCAAGGAAGCATAACATGAAGGCGAACAGTCCCCTGTGGATATGCCCCAATGATGTGAGGGTGAATTCGTCTTGATAGGTACGATAGGACTTGCTATGACCGTACCTCTCGTACAAGTAGTCGAAGGGAACATAGGAATTCTTCAAACAAGTCAAATCTAATTTTTTCTTCAACCCCATCATTTTGGAAAAACCCTTAACCTTGCAATTTTTCGGCATGAGTAAACCAGGAGTCTCCCAAGGAATACTGGCTAATCCTCCTATTTCCTCGAGCATAGAGGTCATTTCGAGGTCTCCAAATCGAAATACCGACCTATCACTGTCCCAGAATAAGGTCGCAGCCTCTATGATTCTGTTGTCCGGTCGAATTTCCAGAAGAGAGGGTAAGTTTCCCAAATACTTAAGGACAAGAGTCCGGTTACTGGAATGAAGGTCCTCCCACCATCTTAGCAACCTTGGGTGGATATTGGTTACTATGCCGAATCTGGGGATTTTGTGCCTCATTTCTTGCAAAACAAAGCATTAGTCCCTCACCCCCACCAGACTCGACTATTTAAATCAATAATTGGTATAAACAGAATTTAGTTCTCCAAATAAATGCATAGAGTATGGTATTGTCCGTTTGGGTCCCAGGGGAACCCAGTGGACTTTGGATAAGGCTATCTAAAAGAGACATTATGTGGACAACATAATTGACTCGACTAGGTTTGACAGTGATGCATGAACAGTTAAATAGAGTAAGGTTTCTATGGGGTGCTAGACCGGTAGTCTTGAGCGGACAACTCAAGAGGGAAAGGCACGAAACCGTCGAATATACTGCTGATCGACTAGTTTTACCGCAAATACGCCTTTGCCAGAATTTAGGGGGTAATAATATTGGAAGAGAGCAATAATCTCATCAAGCGTTGCTATGGTATTTATTTGGCATAAGTGGAATATGATATTGAAGATGCAATTACAAGAATGAAATATATTGTCACGTATTTTCACGTTCATAATGATTACAATAATTGCTCAAAAATTACAACGGTATTGCAGGAAACAGTAAATGAAAGCGTTAAAGAAAAAGGAAACAAAAAGACAAGTCAATTTTGAATAAAGGCGTTAAATAAAGCAATAAAAGAAAACAATAAAGTCACATATAATATGCAATGGTAAAAGCCTAAAGAGCCCCCAGCAGAGTCGCCATGCTGTCGAGCCCCCTTTTTATCTAAAAGTGAAATCGGGTTTACAACATTTAGGAAGACAACTCTACCTTTGGGGAATTTGGTTTTTGGATTTTTGAAGAGTCGCCACCTAATGATTAAGTGCATTAGGACACTAAGAGTTTTGAGTTGGAAAGCCAGAGTTCGAGTAAGGGCTAGAAATTATCTCGAGGGGAAGGTGTTAGGCACCCCTCAAGACCACTAGTGTGGTTCCCGACCATGATATAATTGTGACTTTAAATGTAAACAACAAATAAACATACAAGACAGCTTTCACGTAATGATTGCAAACAAAGGGAAGTGTAAAAGTTAAATAAACATGATGAAATGTGGGAATAGTCGATTATTTAAGGAATATACAAGTACGGAAAATGGGGTCAAAAAATTGGTACAAATAATAAAACAAAGGAATGCAATGGAGGCAAAAATTTGGAAAAGAAACAGTACTAGAATTTNAAAGAGGGGGGGGGGGGGTCCTAGGTTTATAAATAACATGGATCAGCTCACGCTACACCCGATAACCATTTATACACGTAGTGTTATCGCGTGATCATCATATCCATGTCTACCCTTTCCCACCTGTGAAGGTATTAAGCGCGAATTGGTCTCGATTATTATTGAGTGCTATTACCCATCCCATTCCTATCAGTCCCGGAGGCATATAGGACTACTAATCATAAGGGTAAGGGATGTTGGGCTTTTTTGCAGTTTCAAAGATAAAAATTCTAAGGTGACAGTCAAAACACACATTGCAAATCTGGGGAGAGCGCATAAACAAATAAGGCTTAAATAGGCCTCCTTAGATCAAATAAAATCATGTAGCTTAGCACGTCTTACATGTACTGATTAGGTCAAAATTTATGCTTAGCATTAGGCAGGTTGGTTCATCACATTATTTTTAGGCAAGAAATTCGCATTAGGCTCGTCTGGCTGCAACTTATCGAAGGCTAACGTAATTAATTAACTACATACTTGTTTGCCTACGTGATGACCTATAGACATGGCATCTACAAATTTGAGAAAGAATGCATATTGATTTAGGAAAACATTATGAGCCATTGAAAAGAGAGCGAGTTTCAGCACGTGACCATGAATTTTATAACTGGTAATTCATTATTACTACATGTCTTAGACTTGTAACAAGTAAGGTGATTCTAATTTGATTAATTCCTATAGGGATGCTTTCTACGCGTTTGTCGGCTTTAGAACACATTTGAAGACATAATAAAAAATGTAGAAACCTTATAGACATGACATCTAAATGCTGGATTTTGCATGAACATGACATCTGATTGCTTCATTTTTGATTATTACGACCTATAAACATGTTTGCCTAGCGAGAAGTGGGCGTGTCAAAATTAGAAAGGACTTGCAGACATATTTTTTTCTTTTTTGTGCGTCATATAGACATGGTATCTATATGTGAGAATGCGGAAATCCTATAAACATGTTATCTACATATGAGAATGCTAAAATTAGAAATCCCTATAAGAAGGTTATCTATATGCGAAAATTCCTATAGACATGATGTCTACATGCTGAAATTAGAAATCCTATAAGCATGATATCTATGCGAAAACATTGAAATTAGAAATCCTATAGGCATGCTATCTACATGCAAAAACATTAAAATTAGAAACCCTATAGGCATGATCTCTACCCCTTTTTGCACACATGGTTACCCTTCCATTTCACTAATCACCCCAAAGGTTATTACAAAGTTTTATTACATACTAAAATGAATTGAAAAGAAATCAGGAAACAATATTATAATCAGAACTCCTAAGCTGCATCCAAGGAGCCTAATTCGAACTCAAAGTCTAACAATATGGTATGAGCCAACTACCAGGATCATGTTCCAAAGCCTTTCTCTTACCCAAGGTGTGTCAAAGTTCCAAGGAGTTTCTGGAAATCCAGGCAATGCTCACACCCAGGTATCATGCAAAACATTGAATTAGAGTGCAGTATGGAAGAGCAAGCCCTCCGATGTCCAAGTTCAGAGGAAACTCAAGGTCCCAAAGCAAGGCTCATTAGAGGGGGGCAGAACTTAGAATCTAGGAACAAGTGTGAGTGCAATAGAGGGATTAGGGAATGCCAGGGCAGGCTGGGGGTCATGCCCAACCATATGGTAGGCTGGCACACCCCTACCCAACCTGTCAGCCTAACAATTAAGAGTAGGACCTATTGAAGGTCAAGCCATGGCCTGGACAGTGATCAGGACATTGCCAAACCAAAGTCTCAAACTCATCATACATAGAAAGGGAAATGGGGATGGGAATTGAAAGAGCTTAGGACTCAGAGAGCCCAGTTCATGTCCATGATCAATAATTTCAAGTATTGCCATGTTTTTGAACCATAACTCAGTCACACAAGGGAGATCAAAGGTAGGGATTCATATAAGAACAAAAACAAAGAAAGAAGAAAGCTGGCAGGAAGTTATATCATTTAGAAAATAAGCAAAACAAAGGGTGAACTGTAGAATAAACACATAGGGGGAGAGGCAGAAATTAAACAAAGAACATACCAGTTTTCAGAAAAGCTAAGCAAAGAAAGCAGGATTCTTGCAAACAAGCCACAATTAGAGAGAGAAAACTTTATGTGTGAATGAGTTTAGAGCAAGAACTCGAGTGTTTGTGTGAGAAAAATTATTCAGTTGGAAATAGTGTAAAAGTATTCAAAATTGATTGTGTCAAAAGTTGACTGTTTTTTTCTTTTTTTCTTTTTCTCTTTCTCTCTCTTCTCTTTTTTTTTCTTTTTTTCTCCACTAAGGTGCAGAAGAGCAGCCCCTTTTATAGTGTAGAAGAACAAGTAAGAAAGGTAAGAAGACCTCTAAAAATCAGTCTCAAATATTCTCCTTTAAGTTAGGGGATTCAATTTCAAACGGGAGAATGTAAATAAGGAAAGGAACTTTGAGTAAAATCTTTATGGTAGCATAAGAAAGGGAAAATACATAAGGTTTATTTAAGGAAAACATTCAACAGTACTCGATTTGTAAAGAGAAAGTAAAGGGAATCAATCAGACAACTAACGAAATCAAAGTAAACAGGTTTGATTCGAATGAACCCAGTCAGGAATAGGTAGAGGAGGGCTCAAATAGAGAAAATCAGTAGCAATCAGCCGAGACCCCATCAAAGGAGTCAAAAATCAATCAAGTAGTTGTCAAAATCCTTTTTGAAAGAGGAGTTTCTCATATATAAAGCAAACAAATCAAACAGAAAGTCTAACATAGCAAGGTTTAGGATCATAAAACAAAAGAACACGAGTTCAGTCATAGAATCATAGTGCGTCTGAAGGTCCAGACTCCCAAAGTGAAGCCCTAATCCAGTTTATCGAAGAAACCCCCAAGTTCTAGGGTTTCAAATCGAATCAAACACAGAAACGAGAAGGCAAGTGAGCAGACTCAAGGTGTCTCATTAGAAACAAACATACCATGATAACATGTTTGAAACAATTAGAGAAAGAAAATCAATTTGAGCATAAAAGGACACATTTTGGAAACTCATAACTTAGACAAGTCCGGAATAGACGAAACATGCTTAACAAGAACACAAACAGAGTTCAGCAAAGCAAAAGTCAAGAAACTTAGTAGAAAACACACATGGTAGAAGAGTAAGGAAAATTTAACACAGATTAATCATGTGAGCACACATATAAAAGAAAAGAAGGACAATACATGCGTAATAGAGAAGGAAAACATACGAGCATAATACAGACAAACATCTAAAAGAAAATAACAGCAAGAATCAAAAGACTTTCAGAAACCCTAATTTGAAATCAAATGATTTTTGAAAAGAAAATTTGGGAAAAACACTCAAAAAGTTTATAAGAACATAGACATAGCATAGATCTAAACAAATAACGGTGAAAGAACCTCGAATGGCTTAGGGTTTCAGAGAAACCCTAGAAGTGAGAAAGTCTTGGAAGAACAAGATCAGATCCTGAGTCGAAACGGTCAGGAATCAAGCTTCTAGTGTTTGAACATGCCGAAAAACCATAGATCTACGGATCTGAGATGGATATGAAAAGAGACCATTGAGGTTAAGCGTCCAAACCTTGAGTAGCTTAGGCTCAGGGGTGATAAAGGGTGAGCACAGGCCATCCATGGCTGGAGACGCCAAGGATTCCGGTGGGAATGAGGTGAGATAAGGCAGGAGGTGATTAGGGTTTAGGAGAGGTTAGAGAGCGTTTTAGAGACGAGGGGTTTCAAGGGCGACACCTTTGTGCAAATGACCTAGGGTTAGAGGGGTTGGGTGATTAAAAAAGGAAAGGAAGGATATTGGTCGTTGATCAAAATGATCAACGGCTCAGATTTAAAAGAAAATCGGGCGGGTTTAGCAATTGGGTCGTGGGTTTGGTATTTTTACTAATTGGGTTGTTTAATCTGGGGCGGAATTGGGTCGAATTGGGGGCTAAAATTGAAAAGGAGAAGGGCTGTTATTGAAATAGCAATAGGCTAAGTGTTAAATAGCCAAATTTTCCCTTTTTTTATTTTATAAAAAATAATAATAATGATTTTAAAAGAAAATTAAAAATACTGAGCAAACAAATACTATATAAATGTTAATTTAAAAATACTGAAAATAATTTTATAATTATAAAATGCTATTAATCATAAAATAGGTTATAATTGCAATTACATGCAATTTAGCTTTAAGAATACCAAATAGATTTGTAAAAATATACAAAAATCTCCTTAATTATATTTTGGTATAAATATGAGAAGAGAATAAATTACTCATAAAAAATGATAATTTTGGGAGTAACTATTGATTTTATGCTGTTAAAAATAGACAATAAATTGATTTAAAAAGCTTTAGAAAAAGTAGGAAAAATGCCAAAAGTTTAGATATGCTTATATATGCCTATATATATGCTATTTTGAGGATATTTTGGATATATGAAAATGTATAGGGAAAAATTGGGTATCAACACTGGGTAATATGACTCCTTCCTGATTTTTTAGCTCGTAAGATCCTTTACCGGTGATAGCTGAAACCGGTAAGGACCTTTCTATTTCGGACCCAACTTTCCAACATTGATTTCCCAAGTGCTTTGAGTCACCTTCCTCAAAACCAAGTCTCATACTTTGAAGTAACTGTTATTGTCTCTCCAATTATAGTATCTCTCCATCCTTTTCTTTTGAGCCACCATCCCGCGTATGCCAAGTCCCTGCGTTCATCGAGCAGATCTTGCTTCAATAGCAATCCCTCGTTATTTGCTTCTTCGTTTGCTTGCGAAAACCGTAAGGTTGGTTCTTCTACTTTTAACGTGATCATAGCTTCTACATCGTATACGATAGAGAAAGGTATCACTCTCATGCTTCATTTTTCCATCATCCGGGATGCCCATAGCACGCCTGGTAACTCTTCGGGCCACTTGCCTTTAGCAGTTTCTAACCTCTTTTGGAGGTTTTAGAAAATGACCTTATTGGTTGACTGCCTCTGTTTATTAGCACTTGGATGATATGGTGAGGATGTAATCCTCTTGATTTTCAGATCTTCACGAAATTTTGTGATTTTGGAGCCTATAAACTATGACACATTACCGCAGGCAATCTTCTTCGATATTTTGAATCAGCTAAGTGTCCCACTGGAAGTTGATTACTTCGTGCTCATTGATCTTTTATTAAGGACCTGCTTCAACCCATTTAGTGAAGTAACCGATTAAAATTAAAAGGAATCTCACATTTCTGAGACTTCTTAGCAGAAAACCGACTATATTCATTACATAAATGGCCATGGGGACAATACCGAATGCAAGAGTTATGTCGTTTGATGCACTAATTGTGCATAGAGATGGCATTTGTCGCGTTTCTAAAGAATTTTTTTTACATCTTGTTCCATCCAGGGCTAGTAGTATCCTGCCCTAACCAGTGTTGGTGCCAATGAATCTGCACCGGAATGGTTCCCGCAAATACATTCATATACCTCTCTCATCACTTAGTCCGTTGATCGGGGCCAACCCTGTACTAATACAAAGTAGCAAGAGTGGTCGAAGCAGCTTTTACCCGAGAAGGTCGGGATCGATTTCCACAGGGAGATAGAGATTGGAGTTGAGTTTCTATCTAAATTGGCGTTGTGCAATTGTTCCTAATTGCACTTCTATTCATAATTGGTTTTGATAGTACTTCTAAGTTTATACTTCTATGATGCTAAATTGAGCAAAGTTAAGCTAAGAGTAAACTGTTGAAGGTTGTCTAATTAGGTTAAAAGGCACTAGGGAAGCGACTTTCTCCTAGGTGGATAATTGATGGATTCTCGAGTCTAGGGCTAGATTGTCACATTTAGGGATTACGATATAACCATTATACGGTTCTAGTCACTCTACATCTCTTGGTAGTTCGAGTGATTTTGCCCTAATTGCCTTTCTCAAGTCCAATTGGGTATGACAATTTGTGCAAGCAATAGAGGTTCAAGTCGGGTATTACTATATCTAGGTTTAACCCTTTAATTGGGGCTATCAATCTCTTGAGTACGCCCCAATTCCTTGTTAGACCAATTTAATAGACTTAGACTCATTTTCTCAAGAAGAACCAAAGTCAACTAGGCATAAACTAGTGTTTGCAAACACTAGTTCCACATTAAAACCCTAAATTAGTCCAAATATCAAATACCCATAGACAATAAGGCATTAAAACACAAGACCCATCAATTACCCACACTAGGGTTGAGCTACAACCCTAGCTAATTGGTCTAGCTACTCATGATTGTAGAAGAAAACAAAGTAATAGATGAAGAAAAACCCATAATAATTAATTACTAGATAAAACTTAAAGATTCAATGATGAAACTAAGCTAAAATTACTCAAAATAGAAAAGAAGTAATGTTCACGAGCGCAACTATTTGTCAAAATACAATTGATGACCTAAAAAAATGAAAAGAAACTATTTATTCTAGGCTAAAAATACCCCTGCGAGGCTAGTGCGGACCGCACAAAATTGAGTGCGGCCACACTGAGGCTCTTGGCTGACTAATATGCTCTCTGAAGTTGGGCACCGCGGACCGCACAAAATGCACCGTGGCCACGGTGGCTTCTATTGCAGTCCGCACAAAATGGACCGCGGACCGCATTGGGCATCATCCTCCAACTTGGCAACTCTCTGATCTTGGGCTTTGCGGACCGCACAAAATCGAGTGCGGCCGCAATAACATCAATGCGGTCCACACAAAATACTTTGAGCCACATTGCTTGGCTGCCTAAAATGCCTACTCTCTGAACTTCATCTTTGCTGATCGCACAGAATGGTGTGCGACACACTAGTCCTGTTTTACTGAGCTTGGCTTTGGTCTTGTTACTTGTGCATGTTTCACTCCTTTTTGAGCTGGTTTTTGACAAAATGTCAGCATGTTGTTCAAACCCTGCAATCAAGTACAACATGTGATTCTTTGGGACTATTTTGTACACATTTCTAATCAAAACTTAAGCAAGAAGTAGTATAAAATGCATCATAATCCCTAGTTATCAACTCCCCCAAACTTAAGCTTTCGCTTATCCTCAAGCAAACAAAATAAGACCCACCCTCAAGAGTCAATCCAAGAAAATTTAGCCGACCTAAAGTGACCACATCTAGAATCAATTAGGACTAATAATTGCCCTCAATTCAAATAAATCATTAACAATATTCACTCTTTTAAACACCATGGATTTAGTGTGACACAAGAGCATCAAGAGTTGACTCAACTTATCAAGGAAATTCTTTCTATTATTTTGATCATTGTGGAACCCAAACTCACACATCCTCAACTCTCCCTGAGCAAACCTCACCTTTAGGATTGTAGCACTCAGAAAGAGGTTAATGGAAATACACTCATCTCTCTCAAAGAAAATCCATAAGTCCGTCTCTAGGTACCATATGCTTTCCCCTTATGTGAGTCACCCTAATGTAAGTTTCATTCAACTCAAGATCATATAGGGCTTTTGTGGAGACATAGTGAAGGCTTTTGGTTTAGGTTGGGAAATGTTTGGTCTAAGTAGGTTCCATCTTCCCTTTAGCACTTCTTTTGCTTTAATTTGGTACACATTCACTTGACTTTTTAAGTCATTTCACTTCTTTCTAAGGGGTTAGAGAGACACACTATCACTCTTTCCTGTTCATTTCACATCTTTTTCTCCTTTCTCAACTTTCCACACCTTTCACTCTTTGCTTTTATTGAATCCTTTCATTCCTTTTCATATTGAACATTCTTTTTGTCTTTTTTCTTTATTTTTCATTGCCTTTCCTTTTCTTCATTTTGTACCTTGTTGCAATCTTCGTCTCTCCCCCCAAACTTATACTTTTGCCATGTGCTAAGGAAAAATCGGGTGCCAAGAGAGGGTATCTTTAGAATGAGTAAAGGCTTGTGTTATGGTCCTTGAAGGAAAAAGGTGTAAGGCTCAAAAGGGTTGACTAGGGTTTTTTCATTGGTAGGCTATGGAAGTGTTCAAGATAATATTCGAAACAAGGAGAGCCTATAATCACGTCTTAAGTCAAATTACACTTAAGATTTCGCCTAGAAAAACATTCAAGGCAAGTTCAAGACCAATGGCTCGGGACTTGGACTTGCAATTCAATTTCTCACGACACAAGCTTTAACAACAACAACAACAACAACAACAACTACCCAATATAGTCCCACAAGGTGGGGTCTGGGGAGGGTAATATGTAGACATGCCTTACCCCTACCTGAAAGGGCAGAGAGGTTGTTTCCAATCGACCCTCGGCTCAGTGAAGGAAAGGGAAAACAACAACAAAAACAAAAACAAAAACAAAAACAAAAGAGCATTAGTAACTCCAGCAGAAATCGCGTAAATAGTTATTTAAACATAAGAACCATAAATAACATGGCATGCAATAATATCAAACAGTAACTATCATAAATAACTACCATAAGGGAGAAACAATCCAATGTACAAATCATGTATGGATCCCCCTGTCAAGGCTCACCCAAACCCCGAGAAAGAACTACGAAAAATTCTAGGAGCCGCTATCCTACAATCCTGATACTAGACCTCCAGACTTTTCTATCAAGGGCCATGTCCTCGAAAATCCGCATTTTAGCCATGTCATGCCTAATCACCTCTCCCCAATGCCTCTTAGGCCTCCCTCTGCCTCGCCTCACGCCGACCACCGCCAGTCGCTCACAACAAATAGAGTCGGGGGCCCACAATAACCTTAGATAAGATTTGAGCAACACAATGGTCCTGAAAAATCACTTGATGATTATCGGCCAACGCAAGAGTCTCAAGGTCACATCTTTCATCATCCTATACACAACGATTTATTTTTGACCATAGGATCAAAGGCAAATGTGTTAGGCTTAAGTGAAGCTTTGCTTGAGGCACCCTTACCAACTAACTACCAAAAAGCAAAAAGAAAAACAGACTCAAATCCTTAAGAATGTTATCATGCCATCCATCATCGGGAAGAGCCACCCGGTTCACACGAATTCCACCTTTGGAAAGAACCGTGGCATTAAAAAAAATCAAAGGCTTATTGCAAAAACTCAAAACAAGAAGCTATGAACATAAAATAAAAAGGATAAATACGGAAAGTAGAATGAGTATGTACAAGAGGGGATTTAATCGAATATATAATAGGGGAGATGAATATATACAATAGAATGTAACTTTTATATACAAACCCAAGGTAAAAAGTACGAAAAATGTAATGAAATGCTGAAATTATACCGAAGATATAAAATAAAGAAAGAAACTCATAAAATCTATCATATACAGTCATCCAAATCCAAATAGGGATACCCCTTCAAATGAAAGTTAGCATTGTCCTCAATGCCAACTAAGCAAAAAAAGCACAAAAATAGATGAAAGAGGAAAAAGAAACTCCCTATGGGCCGTCCGTCTGCATGGGGTTTTGAGTATGGGTCCCTGGGTCCTCTTTATGCTCGGGACCCTAAGACTAGCTCCCTGTGATCTGTGGCTCTGCTGCTAGGACCTGGCCTTAGACTAGCTCCTAGCCTGCATCCTAGGGCTGGCTAGAAGAATCCTTCAGTGGGTCCGCCAACTGAATGACTGCAATGTCAGACTAGGGGATCACCCTCTTCCTCTTAGGAGGCCTCTCGGACTGCTATGGATGGGGCTGGGCTGCTGGTGCTGGGTCATGCAGTAGCAAATCTAAAGGCAGGTGATCTGCCTTCAATATCTCAACCTTGACCCGTAACTTCTTCACCGACTCTTTGGAAGCCCAAGTCTTCCTCATCTTCTTAGGCTCCCTAGCAAGCTCCTTAAGAGGCTTTCCATGTGAATTAACAATGCCCATAAGCCATCTCTGGTTCTCAAGGATCTTCTTCTAGTTTTCCAGAAGCTCCTTGAGCGTGTCCTCAATGGACTGTGGTACTTGTGGAGGGGGAGGTGCTGACTGAGCTGCCACTGTAGTAGATAATACAAACAACTTGGAAGTAGCTGTCTGCATCCAATTATTGATGCTGGTAAGGGCCTGGCTCAGATGGTGGGCATTTAATGGGTAGGCAGTGGTGGATGGTATCTCTGGAGTTGAAGAAGTGGATGGACCTGGGGCCATGTCTGCTGCAGTAGAGGGTGGCTGAGTAGGAGCCACTACCACAACTGGATCTTCAGACTGGCCAGTTGAAGTAGTGGCTTTGTCCTTGTAGTGCTTGCCTTTAGGGTTATCATCACCCTATAGGTTGTACCATGAGAAAGGTGACTTTGCTTTCACTTTCACGTCAAATTTGCGCTTTTCCACATTTAGGTCCTCCAAGTACATCGTTAGGAAGTTGGGGAATGGGTAATACCTGTCATCTTCATTCACTACCTGGGTAATGACTCGGGACATCACATTCCCGACATTGATCAGGTACCCTGCCATGATAGATGCAATCGGAATCGACCGATGAAGTATGAGTGAGTTATCATGGGTAGTAGGGTGTAGCCTGCTACACATAAATGTCTCCCACCCCTTAGCCTCGAAGTTCAACGTTCTCCTTAATATCTTCACCCCCGCAGGGCGGTGGTAACTGGGATTGCCAAAGTACTCCACCAACCATGGACGAGCTTCTTTACCCAACTTCATCTAGTCCAAGTACAAGACTCATCCTCCTCCATGATGCCTAAGTAGTCATTGATGGTCTTGCCATCAAACTTCACCTTTAAATTCTACACTTTGGTAACTGTGGTACCCTTTTTTATGTGGGCCACATTGGTGTAGAATTCCTTCACTAAGTGCTAATTGGCGTCATCCACGTGGCTTATGAAGTAGTCCCATCCAGCTCTATCTCTGAATTGCCTCAGTACATTTGGGTTGTGAGGCAAGATATCCCGAGTGATAATTTTTCTCTCAGGTATCAACCTCTTTTCGGGCCACCTCTCTCTGAATTTGTGGTAGGAAACCTTATTGAAGAACCGGTCCTCCCATGCCACCGGGTTCCTAGTCTTTTATACCCACCTACTTAGGTCTCATCCCCTTCTACTTCTTCCCGTTCTTCTGCTACTCCAGCCTCTCCGGATAATGTAGCTGTAAGAGAGGTGGAGTACTCATCTCCACTTCCTTCAGCTGAGCCCTTAGATGACTCAGAAGATATATGAACTGAGGCTTGGGAAGTGGTGGAGGCTAGAGGTGTATCTCTCAACCTGTTTCTCTCTGGCCAGTCAGGATAGTATTCTGGCACGGAGTCTGAAGATGCGTTCCAAGAGGGCTCATACTTACTCCTCGACTGGTCAATTACTCTGTCTGCAGCTCTTATGATTCTCTTTGTGTTCTTTATGTTTTGTCGGGCTTATGGGGTCAATCCCCAGGAGGACTCTCCTCTTCCTGTTTGTTTACTACCTTTGCCTCATGATTTCACCATTGTCAGAACGGCACCACAGTCTGCAGTGCTTGAAACCAGAAGGCACTGACAAATTGACCACTGCGGACCATACAAAATGCAATGCGGCCACAGTAGAAAACTTCAGAGAGTCCTAACTTTAGTCAAATCACCAGTGCGGTCCGCATTGATTTTTTTGCCCCCGCACAAAGGCCTTTGCGGCCGCACAAAATGAGTGCGGTATGCACTACCAACTTCAGAGAGTGGTCTTTTTCCAACTTTTTCCTACACTTCATCAACAGAATCCTACAGCATCTCACAACCAGTCATTCAAAAAATAAATCCTACACTACAATGAAAATTAAAGAAAATCAAGAAGAAAAACACATGGGTTGCCTCCCAAGATGCGCCTGATTTAACGTCGCGGCACGACACAGGTTACCATCAAATCACTTTAGATGGAGAAGTGCCTCCATGTGGCTATCATCAATTTTGCCCAGATAGTGCTTGACCCTGTGCCCATTCACTCTGAAAACCTTACCAATTTTGTTCTTCAGGTCAAGTGCACCAAACGGAGTCACAAACACTACTTCAAAAGGTCCACTCCATTTTGACTTAAGCTTTCCTGAAAATAGACGTAACCGAGAGTTGAAAAAGAGAACCAAATCAACCACTTTGAACTCCTTTCCATGAGCATATATATCATAAAGGTACTTCATCTTGTCCTTGTACAAGGACAAACTGGAGTAGGCATGGAACTAAATTCATCAAGTTCATTAAGCTGCTCCACGCGAAGATTTGCTGCCACATCCCATTCAAGATTTAACTTCCTCAAAGCCCACATTGCCTTGTGCTCTAACTCAACCGGTAGATGGCAAGCTTTCCCAAACACAAATCAAAACAGAGACATACCAATCAGAGTCTTGTAAGCAGTCCTATAAGCCCATAGAGCATCATCCAACTTCTTTGACCAATTGGTCCTATTTGCATTGACCGTCTTTGACAATATACTCTCGATTTCCCTGTTTGGGACTTCAACTTGGCCACTCGCTTGATGATGATAAGGAGTAGAGACTTTGTGGTTGACACCATACTTTGCAAGCAAAGTGTCAAAAGCTCTATTACAAAAATGAGACCCCCCATCACTTATGATTGCACGAGGAGTGCCAAACCTTGTAAAAATGCTCTTATTCAGAAATGCAAAAACACTTTGGACCTCATTGTTAGGTAAAGTCGCGGCTTCAACCCAATTTGAAACATAGTCAAATGCCACAAGAATGTATGTGTTCCCACACGAGCTAACAAAGGGGCCCATAAAATCAGTGCCCCATACATCAAAAATATCAACCTCAAGAATGGTATTGAGAGGCATCTCATCTTTCTTTGAAATTCCTCCCACTCTTTGACATTTATCACACCTCTTCACAAGTTCACTTGCATATTTGTACAAAGTTGGCCAAGAAAACCCACAACTAAGAACTTTGGAAGCTGTCCTCGCCCCTCCGTGATGGCCACCATAGGGAGATGAATGACAAGCTTCCAAGATACTCAATTCTCTTCCTCCGGGACACCCCTTCGAATCACACCATTCGTGCAAATCTTGAACAAGTACGGCTCATCCAAATAGAAATCCAAACTATCATGTTTGAGCTTCTTCCTTTGATTAGAAAGAGAGTTCACACAGGATTATACCAATCACAAGGAAATTAGCAACGTCCGCGAACCATGGCATACCATTCACCGACACCGAAAGGATTTGTTCATCTGGAAATGAATCATTGATCTCTAGGACATCTCGAGGCCTCCCCACCTACACCAAGCGGGACAAGTGGTCCGCCACTTTGTTTTCACTACCCTTCCGGTCCACAATCTCCAAATCAAACTTTTGAAGTAACAAGACCCATCGCATCAGTCTATCTTTGGAATCCTTCTTCCTCATCAAGTACCGGAGTGCGGCATGATCGGTATGGACTATGACCTTGGCACACATAAGATATGGCCGGAATTTCTCCATCCAAACACTATAGCCAAAAGTTCTTTCTCAGTCATCATGTAGTTCACTTGAGCATCATTCATTGTCTTTCTCGTATAGTACATCGGATGAAACATTTTGTTCACTCTTTGACCCAAAACCGCCCCCGACTGCAACATCGCTTGCATCACACATTAGATCAAAGGGCAAGCTCCAATTAGGTGCGGTAATGATATGAGTGGTGGTCATCTTGTTCTTGAGAAGTTCAAAGGCTTGCATACATCTCTCATCGAACACAAACTTGGCATCCTTTTCCAATAACTTGCATGAGGGTTCACTACCTTCAAAGAGTCTTTGATAAATCTCCGGTAGAACCCCGCATGCCCAAGAAAACTTTGAACTCCCTTGACAGAGGTTAGGGGAGGGAGCCTTTAAATCACATCAATTTTTGTTTTGTCCACCTCTATACCATGCTTTGAAATTTTATGCCCAATAACTATGCCCTCTTCCACCATAAAGTGGCATTTCTCCCAATTAAGAACAAGATTGATTTCTTCACAACCTGCCAACACTCTATCCAGATTTTTCAAACATGTATAAAATGAATCACCCACAATACTAAAGTTGTCCATGAACACTTCCAAAATATCTTCCACCATATTAGTGAAGATAGCCATCATACACCGCTGAAATGTAGCTGGTGCATTACACAACCCAAAAGGCATCGTAGAAAAGGCAAAGGTGCCATAGGGATAAGTGAATGTAGTCTTCTCCTGATGCTTTGGAGCAATCAAGATTTTCTTATATCCAGAATATCCAACCAAGAAATAGTAGAAGGCATGCCCAGCAAGTCGGTATAACATCTGATCAAGAAAAGGTAATGGAAAGTGATCAGTGCAGGTCACTTTATTCAACATGCGGTGGTCCATGCATACCCTCCAATCGGTGACGGTTCTGGTATGAATAAACTCATTTTGTGAATTTGCAAACACAGTTATGCCACCCTTCTTCGGTACACATTGCACCAGCGAAGTCCACGAGCTATCAGACATGGGGTACACAACCTCGGCATCCAACTACTTGATCACCTCCTTTTTCACAACTTCTTGAATTGCCTTGTTTAACCTCCTTTGATGTTCCAAGAAGGGCTTTAAATCATCTTACAGAATAATCTTGTGCATACAGAATGTGGGGCTTATCCCCCGAATATCAGCATCCAATTGCCTTTTTTTGCTTTTGAAACACCGCTAATGTGGCATCAACCTGCCTGTTAGTAAGACAAGAGCAAAGAATAACTAGCAAAGTAGAACTAGGGGCTAAGAACTCATACCAGAGGTGTGGAGGCAATGTATTCAACTCCAACACTGGAGGTTCCTCAATTGAAGGTTTTGTTGGTGGAGTCTTCCTATTGTCAATGTCCAAAGACAGTTTTCTAGGCTCATAAGAGTAAGAGCCCATCCCAAGTAAAGCATTCACACACTCCACTCGGCCTTCATCCTCATTGACATTGAGATTCAACAATACAGCCTCTAGAGGGTCCTCCATATTGATCATTGCACTGGTATTATCAACTATCACTGCCATGACAAGGTCCACAAAAGAGCACACCTCAGAACTATTAGGCTACTTTATTAACTTGCACACATGAAAGAACACTTTCTCATCACCCACCCGGAAGGTAAGTTCCCCTGCTTCTACATCAACTAAGGCCTTCCACGTAGCAAGGAAATGTGTCCCCAATATGATTTGAACTTCATAATCTACCTTACAATTCAAGATCACAAAATCCGCTGGCAAGATCAATTTGTCCACCTGGACAAGAACATCATCAATATTACCCAATGGTCTCTTCATAGTTCTATCCACTATTTGCAATCTCATGGAAGTCAGCCTCGATTTCCTAATACCCAAGGTCTTAAAAAATAAGTAGGGCATCAAGTTGATACTTGCTCCCAAATCACATAGAGCTTTAGCAAAGTCCGCACTCCCAATGGTGCAAGGAATAGTGAAAAGCATCGGGATCTTCCAGCTTCGGTGCCATTTAGTGCACAATTGCACTAACTTGGTGAGTCGTCTTTATAGTTTCACAATCCATGGACCGTTTCTTTGTCACCAAGTCCTTCATGAATTTACCATAGCCCGGAATTTGTTCAAGAGCCTCTACCAAAGGCAAATTAATGGATAATCTCTTCATCATGTCAATAAACTTTTGAAACTGATTCTTATTTTTCTACTTCGCGAGCCTTTGAGGATAAGATGGAGGTGGCCTTGGAAAAGGAGCCTTGGCTTTAGGCACAATCGGCTCCTGCATGTCTATTACATATTCCTTAGACGGGTTCACGTCATTCTGAGTTTCCACCTCGGCATCTGAATATCAATCCTCACTTATTTATTTATATTCTCATCAATCACATTTTCAACCACCAAAGGAACTTCATCTTCTTGCAACTCAACTTCTTCACTCAAAGTTTGCTTTTGTTTGGAGGCACTCACATCACTCCTTGTAGTTACCGCCATCACATGATTGTTCCTACCCTTCGGGTTGACTACCGTATCACTTAGTAGAAACCCCTTAGGGTGAGTATTCTAGGATTGGGAGATTTGGCCTAATTGAACCTCCATATTCCTAATTGAAGTATTGTGGGAAGACAACTGAGCATCAGAATCTGCAGTCTTTTTCATCATCTGTTCGAACATCATTTCTATTCTCCCCATGTAATTATTGGAAAAATAGGGGTGGATTATTTTATTGTTGATACATTGGGGGGCCTTTGAAAGCCTTTCCCCCGGTTTACTTTATTTCCATTATTCCAACCTCCTTGATTATTATTACCACCGAGTTGTTGTTGTTTCCATTCCAATTACCCTGATTAATTTTATTATTGTTCTGATTGCCCCAATTGGAATTTTGGTTGTTGTTTTCCCAATTACCATTGCCTTGTTGTTTTTGATTGCCCCAATTGCCTTGTAGTCTCCATTGTTGTTGGAAAAAATTGGCCTTGATAATTATTCACATATTTCACCTCTTCATTCTGCCCATCATAACCTTATCTTGGAATCTACCACAAACATTGTCAATTTGATCCGAACTCCTTTGGTTCTGTTGATCTCTTTGTTTTCTTTTGTTTACTAGCATGTTCATAGCATTCACTTGATGAGGATTTTGAACTTGTTGCAACTGTGTCATTGCTAGTTGGTTCATTGTAGTTGTCAGCTCAGCTATAGCTTGCCCATTACTATTTAAATCTTTGTGTAAATGAGTGATCGTAGGGTCACCCTGGGACACATTGGCTCTATGTTTCCAAGCGGGGGAAGTGTCAGCCATCTCGCCAAGAGTGTCACAAGTCTCATCATAGGTTAGTTTCATAAAATTTCCCCCCAGCAAGCCCATTCACTATGCATTGGTTTGTTATGTTAATGCTTTGGTAGAAAGTCTGTTGGATCATCGCCTCAGTCATATCATTTTTGGGACATTCTTTCACCACTGTTCTATATTGCTCAAAAATCTCATGTAATGGTTCAGTGGGCTCCTGTTTGAAAGCTAAGATTTCATCCCTCAATGCTGCCATGTGCCCCGGTGAGAAAAACTTTGCTATGAACTTATCCGACAACTTATCCCAAGTAGTGATAGAATGGTTGGGAAGTCTCTCAAGCCAATCCAATGCCTTCCCTTTAAGTGAGAAAGGGAAGAGTCTCAACCGAAGTGCATCCTCAGACATATTAGTGTTTGGTTGCTCCCCCAACAAGTGTCCACAAAACCCTTGAGTTATTTGTAAGCATTTTGATTGGCAGCGCCAGTGAAATACCCATGCTTCTCCAGCAATGTCAACAAAACATTGGTGATTTGAAAATTGCCCGCTCAGATCCGGAGTGGGAAAATTGCACTTGCATAGCCTTGGTTTGGAAGCACTCGTTGAGCCACTCTTGGAGGTGGCGGAGGAGGGTCTGGGATATTATCATTGGCATTGGCCTGGTGGCCTCTTCGTTGTACTTGAGGTACAAGAGGCACCTCATCCTCTCCATTATCATCTACCTCCTCCCCCGCAATCACATTTCCAAGAGGGTCATTGTTGTTTGCTGCCATTGGTTACCTAAAGTTGTGACTCACACAAATTAGTAACACAGAAGGAAAGAAGAACAATACACAAAACTATTTAGATAAATAGCCAACCCTGTACTACTACAAAGTAGAAAGAGTGGTCGAAACAGCTTTTAACCGGGAAGGTTGGGATCAATTTCCACAAGGAGCTAGAGATTGGAGTTGAGTTTCTATTTAAATTGGCTTTGCATAATTGTTCCTAATTGCACTTCTATTCATAATTGGTTTTGATATTACTTCTAAGTTTATACGACTATGATGCTAAATTGAGCTAAGTTAAGCTAAGAGTAAACCGTTGAAGGTTGTCTAATTAGGTTAAAAGGCACTAGGGAAGCGACTTTCTCCAAGGTGGATAATTGACGGATTCTCGAGTCTAGGGCTAGATTGTCTCATTTGGGGATTACGATATAACCATTGCGCAATTCTACTCACTCTACACCTCTCGGTAGTTCGAGTGATTTTGCCCTAATTGACTTTTTTAAGATCAATTAGGTATGATAATTTGTGCAAGGAACAGAGGTTCAAGTTGGGTATTACTATCTCTAGGTTTAACCCTTTAATTGGGGCTATCAATCTCTTGAATACGCTCCAATTCCTTGTTGGACCAATTTTATAGACTTAGACTCTCTTTCTCAAGAAGAACCAAAGTCAACAAGGCATAAACTAGTGTTTGCAATCACTAATTCCACATTAAAACCCTAAATTAGTCCAAATATCAAACATCCATAGACAATCAAACATTAAAACACAAGACCCATCAATTACCCACACTAGGGTTGAGCCACAACCCTAGCTAATGGGTCTAGCAACTCATGATTGTAGAAGAAAACAAAGTAATAGATGAAGAAAAGCCCATAATAATTAATTACTAGATAAAACTTGAAGATTCAATGATGAAACTAAGCTAAAATTACTTAAAATAGAAAAGATGTACTGTTCACGAGCGCATGTATTCGTCAAAATACAACCGATGACCTAAAAAAATGAGAAGAAACTATTTATACTAGGCCAAAAATTTTGAACAAAAATACCCCTGCGGGACTAGTGCAGACTGCACAAAATTGTGTGCGGCCGCACTAAGGCTCTTGGCCGACTAATCTACTCTCTGAAGTTGGCCACCGTTGACCGCACAAAATGCACTGCGGCCGCGGTGGATTCTATTGTGGTCTGCACAAAATGGACCACGAACCACATTGGGCATCATCCTCCAACTTGGCAACTCTCTGATCTTGGGTTGTGCGGACTGCACAAAATCGAGTGTGGCTGCAATAATATCAATGCGGTCCGCACAAAATACTTTGCGGCTGCATTGCTTGGCTGTCTGAAATGGCTACTCTCTAAACTTCATCTTTGCGCACCGCACTGAATGGTATGTGGCTGCCCTAGTCCTGTTTTATTGAGCTTGGCCATGGTCTTGGTACTTGTGCATGTTTCACTCCTTTTTGAGCTGGTTTTTGACAAATTGTCACCTTGTTGATCAAACTCTGCAATCAAGTACAACATGTGATCCTTTGGGACTATTTTGTACACATTTCTATTCAAAACTTAAGCAAGAAGGAGTGTAAAATGCATCATAATCCCTAGTTATCATCCGCTTCTGAGGCTCCTAAACATCGGGCCAATGGGCCTTGGTACGATCTCCTATACAACTGCCCTCCCATAAGGCAGTAACTAGCCCCTTTGGTGCATAGTGCCCCGGAAGCCTTCGGGTCTTCAGGAAACTTTCCATGCTGAAGGTATTCTACAAACTCATTCCTCTAGTCCCAAAATTGTTTGGTTGTATTCACTTCACAATAGCCATCTACATGTAGCACCAAATGTAGAAGTTGAATGACAGTACTGGAATAAAATCCTTTCATCTCTGTGGATGACCCCAAATTGGCTAATGCATTTGCCTCTATGTCTCTTCTTCGGAATGTGTGTGATGGACCACTCCCTAAATTTTGCAAGCAATGTCTAAACTTTAATCACATACTGTTGCATGCTTTCCTTCTTTGCGTTGAAAATCTCGTCCACTTGGTTTACTACCAACTGGGTATCATATTTGATCTCTATGAACTCGGAGCCAAGTCCCCAAACCAGTTCGAGTCCTGCAACCAAGGCCTCATACTTGACTTGATTGTTAGTTAACAGAACAATCCTAATGGCATGCCTCAAGATTTCCCTCGAGGGTGTAATTAAAACCATCCCGAGCCCGGACCCTTTTACATTTGAGGCTCAGTCCGTAAACAAGTCCAAAATCTTGATGTCATTTCCAACACCAACACCAACACTGCTTCATTAGCATCTAGGGGCATTAGCCCGGGAATGAAATCGGCCAAGAAGGCTACCAAAACCTGTGAAAATAAGGCCTAAGCTTTCTAGAGGCAACTACGAGAGCTAAAGCGAGCTTTTTGAGGTACGGTTAGAGAGTCTCTTCTCCTAACAAAATTTTACTAACATAATAGATAGGATATTATGTACCTTTGTCCTTCCGAACTAAAATGGCACTTACCCTACTTTCGAGACCACTAGATATATTAGTAACTATTCATTTTCCCCCATTATGATAATAGCGGGGGGCTTGATAGGTAGCGTTTCAAGTCTTTCAAGGTCTGTTGGCATTCTAGTGTCCATTCAGAATTGTTCTTCTTTTTCAGAAGTGAGAAGAAGTAGTGAAATTTTTTCGAGGATCGGGATAAGAACCTGCATAAAGCGGCCAATTTTCTAGTAAGCCTGTGTACTTCTTTTACACTCATTAGTTGGTCTGGTATGTCTTCAATGGTTTGATTTTATCATTATTTACCTTGATCCCTATATGTTTGACCAAGAATCCCAAGAACTTACTAGAGCCAACCCTGAACGCGCATTTCTCCGGGTTGAGTTTCATGTTATGCTTCCTCAATATATCAAAGGTTTCTTAGAGGTGTTTTAAATGATCACCTACATTCAAAGACTTGACTAATATGTCATTGATATAAACTTCAATTTTTTTCCTATTTTCTTCTCAAACATCTTGTTTACGAGTCTCTGATAAGTGGCTTCTGCATTTTTAAGCCCGAATGGAATCACATTATAACAATATATGCCATAGTTTGTTATGGACGAAGTTTTCTCCTGATCATCCGTGTTCATCTTGATTTGATGTTACCTGTAGAAAGCATAAAAAAACTGATTAACGCGTGCCTTGGCATTGCATCAATCATTTAAGCAATGTTTGGAAATGTGAATGGTCTTTAGGGCATGCCCTATTTAAGTTATTGAAATCTACGCACATTCTAAACTTGTTATTCTTCTTTAGAACCATAACTACATTAGCTAACCATTCAGGATATTTTACCTCCCGGATCGAACCATTAGCGAGTAAACGAGTTACCTCTTCTTTACCAAACCTGTTTCTGACCTCGACTATCGAGCATTTCTTTTGCCTCATCGGTGAAAAATTTGGATCCAAGCTTAGCTTGTTCACGAGCACCTCTAACGGGATACATGTCATATCCGAGTGTAACCATGCAAAACAATCAGTGTTAGCTTTAAGGAAATTAATAAATCCGGACATGAGTTTGGGATTGAGTCATGTTCCCAAGTGAAACTTCCTTACCAAGAATTTTTTGAACGAAGCCACTTGCTTGAGTTCTTTTACTATGGACTTGGTTGCATTTTTATCTTCTGGTACCTAAAAGTATCTCAGTACGTGGTTGGATTTCAACGTTGTGATGCCCTAAACTTGAAGAGGCGTGGCCGGTACCCAGTGCCATACTCGGCCCGAGCGTACCACTCTGTAATTGTATCCTCTAGAGGGGGTAACTCTCAACTTAGACCGATGGGGGCATATTCTGAATCATCTGAAAATAATGCCTCTCTCATCAATGGAGGTAAACATATATATATATATAGGACGACAAAACCTCCATGAACGTCTACTGATATACAAAATATACATGACTCATCTACAAGCCTTTAGAGATAATTGAACTGTACCACGGTCGAGATAGGGCCTCGGCCTACCCATCAAACCTGTATATATAAAATGGACTCCAAGGCCTAGACCTGGTAACTCAAAGGAAGTGAAGCTTACTAACCAAGCTGATGTTTGACTTTATCTACGGGGAGGGTCTGTCCAACTGTTAATAAGGACCTGCAGGCATGAAATGCAACGTCAGTAAGAGGGACGTCAATACAAAATAATGTACCAAGTAAGTAAGATAATAGAATAACTGAAAGCTAAAATTGAACTGATAATATAATAACTGAAAGTAACTGGGATTCAAAGATACTCTGAAGATATACTTACCTGCTGATACTGACTCAACTCTCGTAATATAATAAGTGAAATAGATGTCTGGCCTTATAAGGCTCGGTATGTGTAACTGCTCTACCATGGTACACTCGCTCAATGGCTCTTGGCCATACTAGGCTTTGTATCTCAGCCATACTGGGCTCGCTCATAGGTGCTCGGCCACAATAGACTCAGTATATAACTTACCATCTAATCTGAGGTTGACCAATAGGGGCCTGCCCATCGATTATAGCTCGATGATGGTGAAAATACTATAATAATGTATATATAGACTCTCTACTCTCTTGGTTGACAGAAGGCAAAACTAAACTAAATATGAAGTCCCGATAAGGGATATTACTGTAACTTATGAGACTAGGAAAATGTATGTAAATTCCGGAATATGAAATTCTCTTTATGTCTCGTTATCAAACACATGTAGTTACTGGATCATGCCAAAATAAAAGAAAGGTTTAGGCTTAACATACCTTAACTCTGTTGAGTTCTTAATACCTTCCAATCAATTCTTCAAACAACTCAACTCAATCTACCAAAAAATAAGGATATTCAAAATTAGTACTGAGTAAAGGCTAAGTTCGCAACTTAAACTAGTAGCTCGTTTACGTAAATTTGGGCATCATCTCCACTATAACAAGGCCCTCCTCCAATACCATATACCAGAAAAACCAAAAAAATAATAATAATAACAACATGTATGCATCATTTTACAACCTTATCTCCATTACACTATATCATAAAACATCCCACAGACCCTAATCACTTCATGCATAAAACGACAACAAAAATAGTGTCAAACAGCCTAAAAATGTAATGACGAATGAACAACCCACCATTCCGTTATTATTTGGTGTTTCCACACCTTTTATCCTCCAAAAATACATAAAATATCAGCAAAATAGACTGCCCAAAAGCAACAAGAAACAACCTATAAAACAATCCACTACAAGTCGAATAACTCGAACTCACAGCTTTTGATCACCGTCCTGTGAGTTCTAACTATTAGAAAATGAATTTATCAACCTTACTTGATATTTAAAGCTTAAATACAGAACATAGAAGTTTTATTAACTATGAAGGACCTTCCAAAACTCAAACTACGAAGAGAAAGAGAGGCGATATAGCAATACTTACTTCGTAGGATCGTTCTAGTGTTATCGCTTCTTCATTTCGTACCCGGGATGTTAATATACTTGTAAAACCTTGTGAGAGATTGGGGATATGTTTAGGATCTTATTTTGGGCGTGGTATGTGGAAAAGTGAAGAAAGAGATGACATAAGGTCTATGTATATCCATTTTTGAAAAGTCAAAGAGGTGCTAGCTTGGCACCCTATTATTGGCTCTTCTTCAAACGAGTATATCTTTTATTCAGATGTTGTATGAACAAACTCTTAAGAGCATTAGAAACTAAATTCTAAGACCTTGAATTTTGTATATAATATGTCTCAAAAATACCTCATATAACACACGAAATGTATTTCTTAAAAAGTCTTAGTGACACACTTACTTGTCACCTATGCAGTCTACGCAGTTTTGTGAGACTGCAAATATCTCTCTACTCCTATGTCGTATTGATGAATGGTATAATGCATTAGAAACTAGACTCATAGTTACTAAAAATGCGATTGCACCAAGCAACTCCATGGGACCCACAATGGCGGTATATATATATATATATATATCCTCAACCCCATTTTAACATATTATTTTTCAGTATCTTAAAACCTTAGACACATAAAAACACTCTTTCAAGGTTCTCTCATGATCCAAGACCCAAGCAAAGGGCAAAAATACAAATCAAGTGTCAGGAATCTCGTCGCACTACTAAGTTTTTTTATCTTCTTGTTGTTGCTGATTTTTGGGTGGTTCCAGCTCTTGTGGGAGGTTGTTTTAAGTGGTTTAAATTCTGAAAAATACTCTCCCCAGGTTTTTGTAAAGACCCCACCGGTCGTTTTGAGCCCTAGCGCGTCGTTCAGCAGTCTAAGGTTATGAGCAGCTTCATTTCAGGTATTGTGACTTGTTCGCATGGTCGGAATTTAAATTCAGGAAGATCGGAGTTAAATTTAAATGAAAATTCTCCTTTGAGAAGCTTAAAGTTGAAAGAATGAACTAGGATTGGAATTTTGAGTAAACAAACCCGGAATCAGGATCTGAAGGCTCCAACAGGTTTGTATGATGACTTCAGACTCGGGTGTATGCCTGGATTGGGTTTTGGATAACCCGAGAGCATTTTGGCACCTATTGTGGAAGTTAACATTTTGGAAGAAATTTCTTACGTATGGCTTGGAGTTCATTTCAGCGTTATCAATGTTCGTTTGGGATTCCGAGATTGGGAGTAGCTCCGTATGGTGATTCTGGAGTTGGGAGCGCGATCGGAAGTGAATTCGGAGGTCCGTAGGTCATTTTGAAGCCATTTGGCTAAAGATAGAAATTTAAAGGTTTTTGAGGAGTTTTGACCGGAGGTTGACTTTTTGATATCGTAGTTGAAATCCAATTCCGGAAGTTAGAGTAGGTCCGTAATGTCAAATATTACTTGTGTGCAAAATTCTAGGTCAATCGGACGTGATTTGATAAGCTTAACCATCCGAAATAGAAGTTGGAAAGGTCAAAGTTCATAAAGCTAGAATCAGGGTATAATTCATGGTTTTAGCGTTGTTTGATGTGATTTGAGGCTTCGAGCGACTCCGTAATATGTTATGGGATTGGTTGGTATGATTGGTTGGGGTCCCGGGGGCCTCGGGTGGATTCCGAGTGGTTAACAGATCAAAAAATGGATTTTAGGGAAGGCTGGTGTTGCTGGTTACTGGTATTTCCGCTTCTGCGGAAATGGGACCGCAGAAGCAGCCCCGTAGAAGCGAGGAAGTAACCGCAGAAGCGGTTTTGGTTGGAGCTGCAGGGATCCGCAGATGCGGTTGGGTTTCCGCAGAAGCGGACCGCACCTGCAATGTGGAGAACCGCAAAAACGGAAGGCCTGGACGTGGATGGGAGCCGCAGAAGCTTCAAGATATCCGCAAAAGCGGAACCGCTTAAGCGGTAAAATTTCCACAGAAGCGGAAACGACTGAAGGTAGAGACTTGATTTAAATAGGGGTTTTGGTTCATTTTACCCATTTTCATGGCTTGGGGCGATTTTTGGAGAGCTTCAAAGAGGGATTTCGTCATCTATGTTAAGGTAAGTTATCCCTACCACTCTTGAGTTGAATATATCAATTATATATGGCTTTAAGCATGGAAATTAGAGTAAATATTGAGGTTTTGGTTGAAACTCTAGGAAAGTAGAAATCTTGGATTTTGATTACGATTTTGAGTATGGAATTAAGAGGAAATTATATATTCGAGTTCCTAAGGTTATGTGTAAACTTTATCTTTGAAAAGTTTTGGATTCCAGGCACGTGGGCCTGAGGGTGTTTTGGTCAACTTTCCAATCGGGGTTAGGAATTACTATAAATTAGTTGTAATGAATATTTGAGCATATATTAATGGATTTGCATAACCATTGGCTAGTTTTGGAGCGTGGTGCATCAATTGGAGTTCTCGAAAAAATGTAGAATGCTGGTTTTGAGTCTTCGAAGCGAGGTCATCTCCTTTCTAATCATGTGAGGGGGAATTTACCCCATAGGTGAAGTAATTGATTATGTGCTCCTATTTGTGGGGGATACGTACGCACGAGGTGGCGAGAGTCCGTGCGTAGCTACTATTATGCTATTGTCCGGGTAGTTAGGACCCAAAAGTATGTTGTACGTGGATTACTAGTGAACCCATTGGTAGCTTGAATTGCTTAACTCACATCGAATTAGTAAGTAAATTTCTAAAAGGATTAAACTTCATTTCTTAAATTATTAAAGGAGAATTGGTTTTATTTATATTCCCCGATAAGTTCTTATTTGACTGATTGAGCATGTATTTTATGTGTGCTTGCTTCACATGGATGATTCGCAAGCAGGATATGTGTTTATTTATGGAACGGGCCGAATGCCTCGGTAAGAATAGATGCATCTATGGTTCGTGCCGCTCGACCTTCGGCAGTGCACAATTTACATTTCTGTTGGAGCCGGCCGTCGACCTTGGCATGATTTGCGCATGTCTGTGCTGTTGTCTTGAACTTCATTAAGTTATTATTGCCCTTTTGTGGTTTAAAAATATTTGGATTATATATAAAGAGAAGCTCTGGAAATTTACCTATGAAGGAATTACGTGTTTACATGTTTCCTCTAGCTGGATTAGAATCATGTTTATAAAATAAATCCACTGTTTGGTATGGATATATTAAGGATGAACAATTATTGGACCATTAGAGAATGTCAAAGTGGCCTCCTCGTCTCTAACCCTTCGGGATTAGGCGGGATACTCACCGAGTACACGTTGATTACGTACTCATACTACACTTCTGTGCATTTATGTTGCACAAGTATATATACCTCTAGCAGCCTATTGGGTGTAGCAACACGGACGAATCTGGGACTAGGTGAGCTACATTGTTCGAGATGACCCGCAACCAGTGTAGTTCCTTTCAGCATTTTATTATTTATTCCCTATCCACTGTATTTCGGACAGATGTTGTATTTTACTTTCCTTATCGATAGTTGGTCATGTACTTGTGACACTGGGTTTCTAGGATGGGTTTCAACGGATTTTTACTAATTGTTATTATTTAAATTTGAATTCAAGTGGTGAACTTTTATTTATGAAAATGGAAGGAAAAACCTTAGATTTTCAAAAGTATTAAAAGAGGAATTCATTGATAATTTAGTTGGCTGTCCTGACAGAAGTGTCCGGCGCCACCACGAACCTTAGTGGATTTTGGGTCGTGACAACATGATATCAGAGCACTAGGTTCCCGTCGGTCTCACGAGTCATGAGCAAGTCTAGTAGAGTCTCGCGGATCGGTACAGAGACATCTGTACTTATCCTCGGGAGGCTACAGGACTATTAGGAGTACTTGCCCTTTTTGATTTCCTTATCGTGCGGTTCGATTCCTCTGAGGCTTATGCCTTTGATTCCTTCCCACTGAATCTTACGCGATGCGAGCACTTGTTATAAATTGAAAATTGAAGGATTGTAATGGCACTACAAATATGGTGCGGGATGATTTTCCCGGTATAGTTGATTGGACTATTATAGTCGCATTTTGAAGGGATATTCTATTGTTTCAGCTCAGTAACAGAACTTCTAAGAGCCTTGAGGCTAGGAACAGGCTGCCATGATGCTTATGAACAATTATTCTGCAGTGTTGTTATGATGGTAGGGTGTTTGCCCACGTGTCGGGGCAGTGAATAAATTGAAGGGAGGTTTACTCAGTGTATAATCAAGGGATTCAGTATTTTATTCCCGGCAGGGGAAAGTCAAACAAACTGAGGATGGTCAGAAGTGGATTGGTGGAAGTAATGAAACGTGGTAATTGCAAACGTACTGGAGTTCTCCTCTCCATTGGGGTGCTGTCATCCTAATTGGACGTACTAAGTTTGTCGATGTTATAATCTGCTACAATTCGCCTTTATGGCAGGATATTGTGAACTAGTATTTGAGTTACGACTTTCAGATATCGCATGATGCATTGGTTTAAGATCGAATAAGAATTTATAATGTTGACGGATCGATAAAGATGACCTTTGGAAAGGTTTAAAGTTAGTAGCAATGGTGGGTTCACGTTCTAGGAAGATAGATTTCATTTAAGGAAATAATTTAGCAGCAAAGTATGAGGAAAGACATGTAGGAAGTGTCAGGTGGTGCTTAAAACTTATAGAAGGCCAAGTATGAGGAGCAAGGTCGAGTTGTTAATTAAAGAGATGAGTTCCGCCAAAGTGGGAGAGTGATGGGTGTTGTATATGGGCTTGGTAGTAGGATGACTACGAGCCTTAAAATGTGTTTGGATCGAATTGGGGGTTTTAATGATTGGTGATTGAAGCCTGCGGGTATGATATGAAGTATGGGCTATTATGCGACAGAAGATTGATATGGCGAAAAGGAGCTGCTTGAAATGGAGGAGGGTGCAGCATAACCCTGAATTTGGAAGGATGTTGCCGCATATTTAATTGATGTCCGCAAGGGGCGAATGGATTTGTGCAGTTGGAAGGTGAGCTCGGACTCAGGATGGGCTATTGGTGTCATAGTGAATGTACCCCGTGCAGCGGCATGGGAAAATATCGGGAGGTGATTCCCCTAGGTGGGTTATTCCCCGTAAGCAGGTTAGTGGTCGCATGGTTGGCGAAGCTTCTGCAAAGAATTATATTGGTTGTTCAACAAAGAGATCGGTCGTGTGAATGTGGTTAATGATTCCGAATATGAAAGATGGGGATTTACCGGGAGATTCCGAGAAATTTTAATAATTTATGGCGCGAGGTTATGCCAATAAGAGGTAAAAAGGTCGGGTGAACTCAAGAATGGTGAAATGATGGCTTCAAGCTAAGTGGGAGAGCCCCACCGCTTATGATTGGGTTGTATGATTAACTACTTGCGTGATTTCTGGTTATTAGCATATTGATAGATTAATTCAGCTATGAGAATGGACCATAAGTAGTAAATTAAGCGGAGGAATTATTAAGGATGTGCTATGGTTAGCCTTATGGTCTCATGTTCGAACTTGGGAAAAGGTTCAGAATTTATGCCTTGTATAGAAGCGGGTTTAAAGGGGAGTGGTTCTTCCAGATGCTTCGTTGAGAGGGTATTAATGTGCTAGAAGATTCATGGAGTTGATTATATTCGGGACCAAGTCAGAGCAAGTGACTCTCAGTAACGGTCCTAGTGAATTCAAGAGGTAAAGTGTGGTGCCTAATGATGTCAAGATTGTAGGTACAATTAAGAATCAAGCTTTGTAGCAGTTTATGAAAAGAGGCACAGAATGTTCCGGGATGTTTGGCTTGTGGTGTAGCATTTAGGTGTTATGAAATAGTTTGTGGGAATTGAGACAGCCTGGTCTCGTGATTCAAGGACACTCGGGGTGAGTGTAGATGGAGTATGTTATGTGTTGAATGGAGTTAGTCTTATTTTTAAGGCAAGCAAGGAGGAATTGGAAGAAGGTAAATTGATTAGCCATAGTTGAATTGGCATATTGGGGCCAGCGATCAGTTCGGTCCGCGAGATCAAGTTATGTGTATGATTTGTGGGGGTATGTGTGAGGCCTGTCGGCCACCGTGATTGATGATTTATCAGGGGCATTCCTCTTGTTAAGTGAAAGCGGATTCCGGAAGGGCTATGGTGTCTTGGACCACTACTTGCAGATTTGCAAATTACATGGTTATGGGAAATTACCGGTGTATCACTATAATTCTCCTGCAGTGAGTTAAGTGCAAGGTTCTTATATGATGAAATGTGAAAATATTAATGAATTAGGAGTTATGATGAAAATCCTATTCTATCGTATATTGGCACGTTGGGTGCAGTGAGTAGTATGGAAATACGAAGTGAGGATCAAGGCTACATTTCAGCGTTGACAAGGATGTCACAGGATCCGATGAGCAAGGAAATGGTTGAATGATTAGAGTAAATTGGTATTATCCTCAGTGTCACCTGAGATCGATGTGTTGTGGAAGAGGTTTTGCATCCTGGTTAAGGATTCTGGATCGCTTTTTAGCGTTAATGTGTCTGATGGTTTAGATANGTGCAATCAAAAATCGGCTTGAGATCGGTGGATTGATTTATTTGTGAACATGGCTTTATATCAGGCCAGTTGTGTTTGTTTCAGAGAGTGTTCCCTATGGAGGAACAGTCGGGGTGTTATTTGTTTTCATCGGCTACTCCAGGTAATGATATATTGCGTCGTGTGAGTTGTGAGACGGCTTAATAAATTCTTATGTCTTGAGGTTCCGCGTTGCGATGATGTTATGTGAGCAGGATGGCTCTTGAGATTTAGATCTTGTATCGCACCTCAGTTGTGCTTGAGTTTTGTAGCCTATAGCGCTATGTGTTTTCTCAGGGATGGTATTATGCACTTAGCGTGCTTACGCTCGAAATTCGATATTTTTATCGTAATGAGCAGATTTAGCTCGAAGTGCAATCTCCTTATGTGAGATCTATGTATGGATTGAGTGGCACGCCGCCATGGGTATATCATTTGAATCGGGTTGCGCGCTGCAACAGTGTGATGTCGAGTCTGGTTTTTCTATATGCTGTTTTTGTGTGTTTCGCTTCTTACCTTCTAAGAAAAGTCCGTATTAGTGCGGGGGTTAGGTAATTCCTTCCAGAGTTTGATTTCCGTTTGTGTTGTGTTCGGATTGGTGGCCTATTGGCACATTGTGGAGTCATATGAGACTTTTGATAGCATTCGGAGTGGCTTATTACCTGAGCAGTTCGTAATGGGTGAGATGAGATGATGGGATTTAGGATCAGTGCAATCTGATTATATGAAGTATATTAAGGAGCGAAGATCATTATTTGGTTTAGAATGTGGTAATATTTCTTGTCAGAAGTATGGACTCAATGATTGATTGACTCGGTAGTTGATTACGAATTTCGGCATATCATCCGTCGTGGCGGTATTGTAATAGTTAGAGTAAAACCTATGTAGGTCATGAGATGCAATGGGAGCGTCAGATTTGTGGAATTTCGATTAATTCAAACAGAAATGTTATTGTGGTCCTATGAGTAAAGTGATGCAAATTGTGAATTCAGCAGAGTTATGCAGTCATGTTTGAGTACAGTGGATAGTGATTGATACAGTGATCTTATGTTGGAAACAGGCCTGGCATAGAATTCCGGATGTTGGAATTGGGCTTTAAGGCTTAATTGCTTGAATAAAAGTGAGTATCTTCAGAACTTATCAAGCTAATATGCTCACCTGAGTTGGATAGCACGGGAAGGTGCATGAGGTGCTAAACAGTGATTTCAGACTACTCTAGTGTAGTTCTCAACATGTTCGAGGACGAACGTATGTTTAAGTGGGAGAGAATGTAACGACCCGACCGGTCTTTTTGAGCCCTAGCGCATCGTTCAACAATTTGAGGCCATAAGCAGCTTCATTTCAGGTATCATGACTTGTTCGCATGGTCGGAATTTAAATTCAGGAAGATCTGAGTTAAATTTAAATAAAAATTCTCATTTGAGAAGCTTAAAGTTGAAAGAATGAACTAGGATTGGAATTTTGAGTAAATGAACTCCGAATCAGAATCTGAAGGTTCTAGTAGGTTCGTATGATGACTTCGGACTCGGGCGTATGCCCGGATTGGGTTTTGGATAACCCGGGAGCGTTTTAGCGCCTACTGTGGAAGTTAGCATTTTGGAAGAAATTTCTTAAGTTGGCTTGGAGTGCATTTCAGCGACATCGATTTCCGTTTGGGATTCCGAGATTGGGAGTAGCTCCGTATGGTGATTCTGGAATTGGGAGCGCGACCGGAAGTGAATTCAGAGGCCCGTAGGTCATCTTGAAGCCATTTGGCTAAAGATAGAAATTTGAAGGTTTTTGAGCAGTTTGACTGGAAGTGGACTTTATTATATCGGGGTCGGAATCCAATTCCGGAAGTTGGAGTAGGTCCGTAATGTCAAATATGACTTGTTTGCAAAATTTGAGCTCAATCGGACGTGATTTGATAGGCATAAGCATCGGAAATAGAAGTTGGAAAGTTCAAAGTTGATAAAGCTCGAATAGGGGTGTAATTCATGGTTTTAGCGTTGTTTGATGTGAGTTGAGGCTTCGAGCAACTCCGTAATGTGTTATGGGATTGGTTGGTATGATTGGTTGGGGTCCCAGGGGCCTCGGGTGGATTTCGGGTGGATTTCAGGTGGTTAACGGATCAAAAAATGGATTTTTGGGAAGGCTGGTATTGCTGGTTGTTGGTATTTCCGCTTCTGCGGAAATGGGACCGCAGAAACGGCCCCGCAGAAGCGAGGAAGTCACCGCAGAAGCGGTTTTGGTTGGAGCTGCAGGGATCCGCAGATGCGGTTGGGTTTCCACAAAAGCTGACTGCACCTGCGATATGGAGAACCGCAGAAGCGGAAGGCCTGGACGTGGATGGGAGCCGCAGAAGCAGCAAGATATCCGCAAAAGCGAAACCTCTTAAGCGGTAAAATTTCCGCAGAAGCGGAAACAACTGAAGGTAGAGACTTGTTTTAAATCAGGGTTTTGGTTCATTTCACCCATTTTTCATGGCTTGGGGGCGATTTTTGGAGAGCTTCAAAGAGGGGTTTTGTCATCTATGTTAAGGTAAGCTATTCTCACCAGTCTTGAGTTGAATATATCAATTATATATGGCTTTAAGCATGGAAATTAGAGTAAATATTGAGTTTTTGGTTGAAAACCTAGGAAATTCAAAATCTTGGATTTTAATTACGATTTTGAGTATGGAATTAAGAGGAAATTATATATTCGAGTTCCTAAGGTTATGGGTAAACTTTATCTTCGAAAAGTTTTGGATTCCGGGCATGTGGGCCCGAGGGTGTTTTGGTCAACTTTCCAATCGGGGTTAGGAATTGCTATAAATTAGTTGTAATGAATATTTGAGCATATATTAATGGATTTGCGTAACCATTGGCTAGTCTTGGAGCGTGGTGCATCAATTGGAGTCCTCGGAAGAATGTAGAATGCCGGTTTTGAGTCTTCGGAGCGAGGTGAGTCTCCTTTCTAATCTTGTGAGGGGGAATTTACCCCATAGGTGAAGTAATTGATTATATGCTCCTATTTATGGGGGATACATACGCACGAGGTGACGAGAGTCCGTGCGTAGCTACTATTATACTATTGTCCGGGTAGTTAGGACTCAAAAGCATGTTGTACGTGGATTAATAGTGAACCCATCTGTAGCTTGAATTTCTTAACTCACATCGAATTAGTAAGGAAATTTCTAAAAGGATTAAACTTCATTTCTTAAATTGTTAAAGGAGAATTGGTTTTATTTGAATAAATATTCCCCGATAAGTTCTTATTTGACTGATTGAGCATGTATTTTATGTGTGCCTACGTCACATGGATGATTCGCGAGTAGGATATGTGTTTATTTATGGAACGGGCCGAATGCCTCGGTGAGAATAGATGCATCTATGATTCGTGCCGCTCGACCCTCGACAGTGCACAATTTACATTTCTATTGGAGCGGGCCGTCGACCTTGGCATGATTTGCGCATGTCTGTGCTGTTGTCTTGAACTTCATTAAGTTATTATTGCCCTTTTGTGGTTTAAAAATATTTGGATTATATTTAAAGAGAAACTTTGAAAATTTACCTATGAAGGAATTACGTGTTTACTTGTTTCCTCTAGCTGGATTATAATCATGTTTATAAAATAAATCCACTGTTTGGTATGGATATATTAAGGATGAACAATTATTGAACAATTAGAGAATGTCAAAGTGGCCATATCGTCTCTACCCCTTCGGGATTAGGTGAGATACTCACTGAGTACACGTTGATTACGTACTCATACTACACTTCTGTGCATTTCTGTTGCACGGGTATATATACCTCTAGCAGCCTATTGGGCGTAGCAGCACGGACGACTCTGGGACTAGGTGAGCTGCATTGTTCGAGATGACCTGTAGCCAGTGTAGTTCCTTTCAGCATTTTATTATTTATTCCCTGTCTATTGTATTTCGGACAGATGTTGTATTTTACTTTCCTTATCGATAGTTGCTCATGTACTTGTGACATCGGGTTTCTGGGATGGATTTAAACGGATTTGTACTAATTGTTATTATTTAAATTTGAATTCAAGTGGTGAACTTTTATTTATGAAAATGGAAGGAAAAACCTTAGATTTTCAAAAGTATTAAAAGAGGAATTCATTGATAATTTAGTTGGCTGGCCTGACAGAGGTGTCCGGCGCCACTACGACCCTTAGTGGATTTTGGTTCATGACAATTGTAATATCAACCCTAGTTTATATCAAGTCTTGCAAATGGATTACACCATATTTCAACATCAAAAGTTAGTTCTAGTGAAGAATAAAACCTCTTTGAGGTTGTTTTGTCATGGAAGATATTTATGGGTGGTGTTTGGCCGAAATTTCAATCTTTTGCTACTGGCTAAGGCGAGTATAACAGACTACTAATTTTACTTAAGCTTTCTTGTATGTTGGTTAAGTTGTTCGGATGATAAACGACAAGATAATACTTGGATTAGCTTAAGTCACTTCTATGGTGTTGTATTGCCATTGAGGGCTGTTGTAAGCTAAATATAATTTGGATATCATCTTGAATCTAATGTAGGATTTATTTTTATTGTGTTCTTGCATGTGCTTAAGGTCATCTTGATGTTGAATTAGTTAATTGGATGTATTAGACATGAACTAGTGAATAAAGTTGCTAACTGAAGATAGTTGGAGTTGTAGATTGTTTCCTTTATTATAAAAATATGTTATAAGGGTGAAATCATTAATGAATGACTTCATTATCATGTTAATTATGGTTTTATTTTAATGTAATAAGTCTATAAACGGTGATAATCTGGTTGAATGGTGCTGAAGGGATTCAATCCGAGCTTGTCGCTCGTCATGATATATTGATGACTTGTTAATGAAATATTTTGTACCCTATTATTGATGTTGTTCTTATTGGGTTGTTTTGTTGGTATATGGTATTGGAGGAGACCTTTGTTACAAGAGGTATGTTGCGCAAATTTACATAAAACAAGCTACTAGCTTAAGTTACAGACTTAGCATTTACTCAACACTGATTTTGAATCTCCTTATGCTATGGTAGACTTAGTTGAGTTTTTTGAAGAGTTTCTTTAAAGCTATTAAGGACTCAACGAGGTTAAGGTACGTCAAGGCTAAACCTTTCCTTCATTTTGGTATGATCCTGTAACTATAGGTATTTGATAACAAGACATAAAGAGAAGTTCATATTCCTGAATTTATGTACATTGTCCTAGTCTCATAAGTTACAAGATTACGTCATAGTTCTGTATATGTTCCCAAAGTGAGGCCTAGAGATTGGCGAGTTTGCTTAAGGCTGGAGGAAAAAGGACAGAAAAGTGACATATGTGCACATTCAAGGACAAAGTTGTACAGGCTGCATGACAGAAGGTCGCAAATGTTACAAGATTGGAAGAATTCTTACAACAAGTCGGGGTGTAAGAAAAAGGCCTAAAGGGAGGAATGCTCTAGCTTTTGGATTTATTCATAAAACACTTGCCTAGATGTCAATGACAGTACTAAATTTTTCATAAGAGCTATCGGTTATGAGTCTGATAAGCGCATCAGTCAACATTTAAGAATGAATGTTCCTAAGGGGGGAATAATGTTACACCCCATAGTTTCATATGTGAGAGTACGTCGTATGTCAATTGATGTAAGCTCTAAAATGAGATCATATTTGAAATTACATAAAGTAAGTTAATCATATTAACTTGGAGGTTACAAATATTTAAGATCATGGACTGAAATTACTAAAAGGGTTGAAAGACTTAGAAGCTAAACCGATTGAAGAAAAATAAGTTTCGTTGAAAGTCGACAAGTTGAGAATGTTATAACATGTGCTTTTGGCGTGAGACTAGGTTGCTCAAAATAATAATGTGGTTATGTTATGAGTTATTTTTGTGTTATTGTAGTTGTGTGTTTTTTTTATAGTCAAGCGAGTGGTGGAACAAAAATTGGCAAAGATAATCACAAGTTACATTCATAAATATGCTTAAATTTAGGTCAAATGTGGCTGAGGTTTTCTCCCAATATACTAGGAATTAGGGGATGATATACCTACAAAACTGAATATCTACAATTCTATTTTTGAATACATTAAACCATTTATCGATACGACATAGGAGTAGAGAGATATTTGCAGTTTTGCAAAATTGCACGGACTACATAAGTGACAAGTAGGTGTGCCACTAAAGCTTTTTGCACAATGCGTTTCGTGTGTTATATGAGGTATTTTTTGGAAATATTATATAAAATATTTAAGGTCTTGGAATTTAGTTTCTAATTATTGTAACCATTTTTTCATAAGACATCCGGATAAAAATATATACGTGTCTGAAGAAGAGCCAATAATAAGGTGCCAAGCCAGCACCTCTTTGACTTTTCAAAAATAGATATATATAGGCCTTATGTCATATTTTTATTCACTTTTCCAAATAACACACCCATAATAAGACCTTAAAATTATCCTCAAGCTCTCCACAAGGGTTTCAAAGAATATTAACATCCTGGGAACGAAATCAAAAAGCGATAACACTAGAATGATCTCTACAACGTAAGTACCGCTATATCACCTCTCTTTATCATCGTAGATAGTTAAGAAAATGTATAATTTCTGTATTTAAGCTTTAGATAACAAGGAAGATTTATAACTTTATTTCCTAATAGTTAGATCTCACGGAACAGTGATCGAAAGACGTGAATTCGAGTTATTCGACTTGTAGTGAACTGTTTCGTGTTGCTTTTGGGCTGTGTATTTTGTTGATATTTTATGGAGTTTTGGAGGATAACAGATGTGGATAAACACTACATAATTATGGAATGGTGGGCTGTTCATTCGTCATTACATTTTTAGGTTGTTTGATACTACTTTTGTTGTCAATTTATGTATGATGTGATTAGGGTGTGTGAGCTGTTTTGTGATATATTGTGATGGAGATGAGGTTGGAAAATGATGCATACATATTTTTATTGTTTTTTCTTGGTATTTTTGGTATATAGTATTGGAGGAGGGCCTTGTTACAGGGTAGATGATGCCCAAATTTACGTAAACGAGCTACTAGTTTAAGTTGCGAACTTAGCCTTTACGCAACACTGATTTTGAATCTCCTTATACCATGGTAGATTGTGTTGAGTTGTTTGAAGAATTGTTTGGAAGGTATTAAGGAATCAACAGAGTTAAGATATGTTAAGGTTAAATCTTTATTTCATTTTGGCATGATCCAGTAACTACATGTGTTTGATAACGAGACATAAAGAGACGTTTATATTCCGGAATTGATGTATATTTTCCTAATCTCATAAGTTATAGTAATATCCCTTATTGGGACTTCATATTTAGTTTATTTTTGTCTTCTGTCATCCAAGAGAGCAGAGAGTATATATATATATATATATATATATATATATATATATATATATATATAGTATTACAATATTTTCACTACCATCGAGCTATAATCGATGGGCAGGCCCTTATTGAGAAACCTCCGATCAGATGATAAGTTATATACCGAGCCTACTGTGGATGAGCGCTTATGAGCAAGCCCATAATGGCCAATATACAGAGTCTAGTATGGCCGAGCGCCTATAAGCGAGCCTACTACGGTAGAATAGTTTCATATACCGAGCCTTATAATGCCAGACAACTATTTTACTTACTATATTGAGAGAGTTGAGTCAGTATCAGTAGGTAAGCATATCTTAAGATTATCTTTGACTCCCGTTACTTTCAGTTATTATATTATCAGTTCAGTTTCAGCTTTCAGTTATTCTGTTGCCTTACATACTCGGTACATTATTTCGACTGACGTCCCTTTTGTCGAGGATGCTACATTTCATGCCTGCAGGTCCTCATTGATAGTTGGGCAGACCCTCCCATCCGGAAAAGTCAAACGTCAGCTTGGTTGGTAAGCTTCACTTCCTCGGAGTTACCAGGTCTAGACCTTAGAGTCCATTTTATATATACAGGTGTGATGGGTAGGTCGATGCCCTGTCTCGAACATGGTATAGTTCAGTTATCTCTAGAGGTTTATAGACGAGTCCTGTACATTTTGTATATTAGTAGATGTTCATGGACACTTCGTCAACCTCCATAGTTATATATATATATATATATATATATATATATTAGATTTTGGGTATGTTTACCCCACAGATGAGAGAGGCGTTATTTTCGCACGATTCAGAATATGGCCTCATCGGCCTAAGTTGAGGGTTACCCCCTTTGGAGTTCACATTTACAGAGTGGTACGCTCAGGCCAAGTATGGTTCCGGGTGCCAACCATGCCTCTTCATGTTTGGGGTGTGTAAGACGATTCCTCGCCTTCATCTTCATTGGTAAGGGGAGAAGGCTTCACTTCCGATAATTTCTATTTGCTGGGCTCCTTCCCTTTGTCACTAGATATTGACACTGCATTTATTTCTCTTGCCATCGGTTAATCTCCTCCTATCAGCTTGATTCCTTCTGGGGTCAGAAATTTTAACAGTTGATGATACATTAAGGATACGGCCTTCATCTCATGTAATCATGGCCTTCCGAGGATTATATTGTAGCCCATATCACCGTCCACCACTATAAATAAGGTGGTCTTGGTTACCCGTTTGATGTTCGTGGGTAGCAGGATCTCTCTTCTGTCATGACCCAAGTTCGCCCTCCGTGAACTGCCGTGATGGCACCTAGTCTCTACGACTAGGTAAGCCTAACAAGTTGCGGAAAAGAAAACAAAATGCGGAAAAACTAATAAAAACCGAAAAACAAATATAGCAGTGTTTAAGATGCCGCTTGGCATATACCAATACAAGATCTCAAAACTGAACAACTCCCAAAACTCGGAATCTCATGAACTCACTGTTGATTAACTACAAAGTGTTCTAAATCCAGAGTGTCTAAACAAAGGAGAAGTACAGAAGGGCTATAACTAAAAGAGAGAATAGATAGGGACTCCTCGGTCTGCGGACGCGGCAGATATACATCAAAGTTTTTGATGGATCGCCTCGCCTAAAGGATGGTAGGGCTGAGTCGAAGAACCCAGATTTGCACACGAAAAATATGTGCAGGAAAGGGAATGAGTACACCACAGCGGCACCCAGTAAGTGCCAAGCCTAACATCGGTCGAGTAGTGATGAGGAAGGTCAGGGCCCTACCGGTCATATACATATATTTAAGGAAACGAAACAACATAAAGTATCACAGCATAATAATAAGAATGACAACAATTACAACATAGAAAAATATCACAGAAAGAATATAGCTCAACACTGAGAAACTGTGGATCTACCAGGATACCATCCTGTAGTCCCTAAATATCAATATCTAGTGAATCTTCCGGGTGTCGTCCCGTAGTTAACCTTATAACGTGCAGGGGATCTACCGAAATACCACATCCGTAGTCCCAAATGTAAATACCAGTACTGGGGGAATCTACTGGGTGCAGTCACATAGTTCAAATATAAATGTGCATGGGGGATCTACCGGAATATCAATCCGTAGTCCCAAATAAACAAGCAAAGGGGATATACCAGAAACCGCCCATATTCTAAATGTAAATACACAATAACAACACAAGAATAATAAATTCATTCCAATTTCATACCAAGGTAGACATGAAATTCTAACCTAGCATGCTGCACAGATTTCAGATAATGAAGTTGAGCAAGTAAACAATCGACTCATTTAAACATGCTTTCCTAAGCTAACAGTAGGCTTAAATTTTAAGTAGTGCAAAGAAGGAAGAAATACACAATTATAATTACTTAATGAAAACCAGATTTTCAACAATCAGCACATGTATACACTCGTCAGCTCATGTACAAAGTATTTCATACATCACAGTACCAAATCCTAAGGGGAGTTCCCCCACACAAGGTTAGGCAAACCACTTACCTCGAACCAGCTCAATCAACTCGATACCACGTTCTTGCCATGAGTACCCGACTCCAAATGGCCCAAATCTATTCAAAGTAATTGCATAATGTAATTATAACTTCAAGTAACTAATTCAACAAATTAATTCGAAGCTATAACGTGAAATTAGAAAAATCCCCTAAAAAGCCACCCGGGCCCACATCTCAAAAAGGGGTAAAATTTACAAATTCGGAATCCTCACACTCAGGAGTTCATATATACAAAAATTACTCTAATCCGACATCAAAATCATGCTCAAAATTCCAAAATTAGGCCTAAGAACTTTTCCAATTTTTCTCCAAATGTTTTACCCTAAATTCGAATTTAAAGGATGAATTTTAGCATAGATTCGTAGAAATTAATCAAAACCGAATAAGAATTACTTACCCAAAACACCTAGATGAAAATCTCTCCCAAAATCGCCAATCCCAAGCTCCTAAATTAATTTCTAAGGTTTAGAGACTAAAACATCGTTTCTGCACTTTTCTTACCAGTGGAACCACATATGAAGCTCTGTGCGGTCCCGCTTCGACGTAGGGAAAGTCGCACCTATGACTTTTCAATAAATAACAACTTGCGCACCTGCGACCTCTATTTTCGCAGATGCAATGCCACTTCTGTGGCTCCTGCGCCACATCTGCAGCCAGATCCAATTCCACCTCAGACCGCATCTGCAGTACTTCAACCGCTTCTGCGATACAACACGTGCGGTCCAATACACACAGGTGCGGTTATGACAGGTTCAGCCAACTTCATATTTCTCCTTAGTCCAATTCAACTTCCATTAAGCACCCGAAACTCACCCGAGGCCCCCGGGACCTCAACCAAACATGCCAACCAATCCTAAAATATCATACAGACTTATTCAAACCCTCGAATCACATCAAACAATGCTAAAACCACAAATAACTCTCCAATCCAAGCCTAAGGATTTCCAAAACTTACATATTTCGCTTTTGATCAAAAAGTCTATAAAACCTAGTCCAAATTTCCTAAAATTTTGTACACACGTCTCAAATGACACCAAAGATCTACTCCAACTTCCAGAATTCCATTCCGACCCCGATATCAAAATCTTACTATCAAACCGGAAACTTCAAATTTTGACTTTCGGCATTTCAAGTATAATTAAGCTATGAACATCCAAAACACAATCCAAACATGCCCCTAAGCCCCAAATCACCCAACGGAGCTAACAGAACCAGCAGAATTTCATTTCGAGGCCGTCTTCACACTGCTCCAACTACGGCCCAAATTTTAAGGCTAAAACTCTTGCTTAGGAACTAAGTATCCCAAAACACTCCAAAATATAAAATGAATCCTCCTGACAGCTCACAATAGCAGAAATAAGCACGGGGAAAGCAGTTAATAGGGGATAGAGGCATTAATTTTTAAAATGATCGGCCGGGTCGTTACATCCTTCCCCTCTTAAAACATTAATTCGTCCTCGAACGAGCATAAAGACATATATGAAGTACTGAAAAGATGAGGGTAACGCAAGCTCATAGGCAACCTCCCCAACACGTCTCAATATCACAATAGGACCAATAGACCCCGCACTCAATTTCCCTTTATTCCCAAATCTACACCCTTCATAGGCGAAACCCGAAGCAAGACCCGCTCTCTAACCATGTAGGAAACATCACGAACCTTCCGGTCCGCATAAGTCTTCTGTCTGGACTAGGCTGTACGGAGTCTATCCTGAATCACCTTAACCTTCTACAAAGCATCATGTACCAAGTTTATGCCCAATAATATAGTCTGGCCCGGCTCAAACCAACCCACCGAGGATATACACCGCCTATCATACAAGGCCTCATATGGTCCATCTGAATGCTGGATTGATTGATGTTGTTGTAGGCAAACTCCGCCAGTGGCAAGAACTGATCCCAAGAACCTCCAAACTCCATCACACACGCACGGAGCATATCCTCAAGAATCTGAATAGTGCACTCAGACTGCCCGTCTGTCTGGGGTGAAATGTTGTGCTCAACTCCACCCGAGTACCCAAATCATGCTGTACGGCCCTCCAAAATCATGATGTGAACTGAATACCTCTGTCTGAAATGATGGAAACCAGAGTACCATGCAGACAAATAATCTCCTGGATATAAATCTCTGCCAATCACTCCGAAGAATAGGTAGTACACACATAAATGAAGTGTGCAGACTTGGTCGGCCGATCTACAATTACCCAAATGGCATCGAACTTCCTCAAAGTCCATGGGAGTCCAACTATAAAGTCCATGGTGATCCTCTCCCACTTCCATTCCGGAATCTCTATCTACTGAAGCAACTCACCCGGTCTCTAGTGCTCATACTTCACCTGCTGACAATTGAGGCACCGAGCTACAAACTCAACAATATCTTTCTTCATTCGTCTCCACTAATAGTGTTGTATCAAATCCTGATACATCTTCGCGACACCCGGATGGATGGAATAGCACAAACTATGGGCCTCCTCTAGAATCAACTCTCGAAGCCTATCAACATCGGGTACACAAATCCGATCTTGCATCTTCAATACCCCATCATCACCAATAGTCACATCTTTGGCATAGCCATGCAGGACCTTGTCCTTGAGCACAAGCAAATGAGGGCCATCAAACTGACGCTCCCGGATACGATCAAACAAAGAAGATCGAGAAATCACACAAGCAAGGACCCGATTGGGCTCCAAAAGATCCAATCTCACAAACTGGCTGGCTAAGGCCTGAACATCCATCGCCATAGGCCTCTCCGCTACGGGTAAATAAGTCAAACACCCCAAACTCTCTGCTCAGGGACTCAAAGCATCAATCACCATATTAGCCTTGCCCGGGTGATAAAAAATAGTGATATCATAGTCCTTCAGCAACTCTAACCACCTCCTCTGGCGCAAATGTTACACCCCGTAAATAAACAACCTTGATACCGTTAAATATATATTTGATAGGGTATTTTGAGTGGAATATATTTGTAAGAAAAAAATATTTTGAAAAATATGACTTTATATAGTTATTACTACTTTCAATTAAACACATAATATGAGAAAGTTTATAAAGGGGATTTCCTTTAGTATAAACATAGAAATTATTTTCGCACAAGAAAAGAAAGTTATTTTTTTACCATTTAAGAATTAAGCGTACGAAAAATTTTACTCTTCATATGAGATTAGGAAAATTAGAAGTTGAGAAAATATATGTATTTTTACATGGATAGTTTAATGAAATGATAGTATATGTACTTATTTTATAAGGTACCACATGACCATAATAGTAAGTTATATAAAGTGTATTAAAAATAAGTGAAATTTTGAGTAATGAGACAATTCTTAACTATGCGGGTAATTGGTTAATTACCGGATAACGGATCATTACCTAATTAATTAAATCGATTATTTGATAAGATTAATTTCCCACCCCCACCCCGTAAGATTAATAAAGTCACACTATTAGCTGGCAAATGTAGAACATGAGTCATGTCCTTTTTAGAGAAGTGGTGAAAATGTTATGGTTAGTATGTTACATTGCATATAATGATAATGATATTCGACTAAAAATACAGAATGATTCCCTAGTTTATTAATTAACAATTCAACAGCCAATAAGAAGAGAAACTGCTAGAAGGATTACTGCAAAGAAGTTGGCAGAGAAAATCTACTAAGAAGCATGAAGGGAAGTCAAATCGCGGAACCTTCAAATCAGTTGTTAGGGTTGTTTGTTCTTGTTTGTCGCTGATTGGCGTGCTCGTTCTGCAGTTGCTGAAAAAGTTTTTCTGGATGAGATAGTGAGTTAAACAGCAAGAGTTACTGTATTGATAGTGCTTCATTTTGTGATAATTGAACGTAATATTTCTGCAGCCACTGAGCTCTAGTAAATTAAAACAACCCACCAATCATTAGCTCATAAACAAGTTTTGCAGTTGTTGTGCTTCCTGCTGTTGCATCTCATCCAGCTTCAGTGAATCCTCTACCGAAGGTGAACTTAAGGGAGTGGAAACTTGGCCTTGAGGAGAATTAGTGGATGGAGAGGGTCCGGAACGTTGATGTGTTGAGTATGTTAAGGCTAAGCCATTCTTTTATTTTGGTATGATCTGGTCATTATACAAGTTTGATAACGAGGCATAATGAACAATTTATATCCCGGAATTTACGTATATTTTGCTAGTCTCGCAAGTTACGTATATTTTCCTAGTTTTGTAAGTTACAATATTCTCCTTATCGGGACTTCATATTCAACTGAGTATTTCCCTCTTCCAGTCAAGAGAGCAGAGAGTTTATTTATATACAATACTAAAAGTATTTTCATTATCAGCGAGCTATAATCGATGGGCAGGCTCCTATTGGGCAACCTCTGATCAGATGGTAAGTTACATACCAAGCCTACTGTGATCGAACGTGTTATGGCAGACCGCGTATGAGCGAGCCTACTATGGCAGAGCAGCTCTCTATATATATATACACACACACACACACCCCGATCCTTGTAGGGCCGGACAACTATTTTACTTAATATATTAAGAGAATTGAGACAGTATCAGCAGGTAAGCATATCTTCAGATTTTCTTTGACTTCCAACTACTTGTAGTTATTATATTCTCAGTTCAGTTTCAGCTTTCTGTTCTGCCTTACATACTCGGTATATTATTACGTATTGACGTCCCTTTTGCTTGGGGACGCTACGTTTCATACCCGCAGGTACAGATAATCAGTTTGACGAGCCTTCATTGTAAACGAGATTGGCATTCAGTGAAGGATCGGTAAGACTCCACCTGATTCGGAGTGCAGCCGAGTATGAGTCATCATGTCAGAGTTTTACTACATACTTATGGGTCAACCGGTACCCTATTCCATTTGATGCCAAATAATCTTAGAGGCTTTGTAGACATAGATGTTTATTATGTACAGTATGTCAGAGGCCTTGACAGCCCATTTGTATTAATATTTTATGAACAATGGTTCATTAATATAACATTTGCCCACTTACAACTGTACATTGCAAGTTACGGCCATGTTGGCCCATGATAGATAGAAGAAAAATGAGTTCCAGAGTGCTTCGCTCGGGCCAGTGCGGCACCTGGTGCCGGCCACACCTCCCCAGGGTTGGGGCGTGACAACAAATTAAGATCCTTCTGCTTGAACAGATGCTGTAAACTCCGGTGATCAGTATAAATCTCACAAGGCACACCATACAAATAATGACGCTAGATCTTCAAGGCGGGAGCAATGGCAGCTAACTCGAGATCATGGACATGATAATTCGTCTCATGTACCTTCAATTGTCTGAACGCGTAGGCAATCATCCTGCTATCCCACATCAATACCGCTCTAAGGCCAATCTTCAAGGCATCACAATAGATAGTATAAGACCCCAAAATTATAGACAATATCAAAACCGGGGCTATAGTCAAAGCTGTCTTGAGCTTCTAGAAGCTCACCTCACACTCTTCCGTCCACTGGAACGGAGCACCCTTATGGGCCAGCCTAGTCATAGATGTTGCAATAGATGAAAACCCCTCAACAAATTGACGGTAGTAACCCGCCAAGCCAAGAAAACTACAGATCTCTGTAGCTAAGGATGGTCTGGTCCAACTCTGCACTGCTTCCACTTTCTTCGGATCCACTTTTATCCCCTCATTCGACACTGTGAGCACGTGATTTTTGTCCTATATATGAACTATTCCCAAAAAATCAAACAAAATTGTTTTCTTTATTTTTTACAATTTTTGTGAATTTTTTTGTCATTTTTATAATTGTTGCATTTTTATTTGTGCATGATAATTCATAAGAAAATACAAAAATATGCATTTGCATTTGGGTTTTAATTTTATATTTTAGTATTAATTTATTTTAGAACAAAATGTAAAGAAAATAACAAAATGGTCCATTTTGCATTTTTAGTTCAAATTGGTATTAGTTTGCATTTTTTTTCTTTTAATTAGGAATTAACTAGAAAATCTAATTTTTAGTGTTAAGTTGATTGTGAGTTTATTTTAGCATTTTAATCAAATCAAAATATATACAAAAATACAAAATAAAATAACAAAAAGAGAAAAAAGAAAACAAATAAAAGAAAAAGAAAAGGAGAAGAAAAGAAAATGGGTTTATTTTATTTTGTAAGTAAAATGAAATGAAAAACATAGTGAATGAAGAAACTGGGCCAGCTCTGAGATGAGTAAGCCGGCCTAAGCGTCCACCTGCCTGTTTAGCCCAAACCCATACCCTCAGCCCAGTCCAGCCCCATGTGAAACAACGTCGTTTGGCTTAAGATCTTTTAATCACGGCCGTTCATACCCTTTGATCAACGGTCCAGAACTCTTGAGTCTAATTACATAAAAGTGTAATAAATCAATACAAATTTTAGAGACAGAATCTCGTCTTCCTCGTACCAAACTCACCCCATCGTCTTCCGCCGTCCTCTGCCGGCCGGAAATCGCTTCCGCCGGCGGCGATGCTCCAAACTACCCCAAATTTTCACACCATGCTCCTCTCCTCCTCCCCGTTCCATATCCATCATCACCTTCTCTCAAAAACCAGCCCAACTCCCCGAATTTCAGATCTAAAAAATTGATGAAAACCTTAGTTCATCCAAATTTTCCCAAATCGATACCAAATGGTCCTCTGACTTTCCTCATCACGAATCCTTGGTTGAAACCTCTCGAATCTTCCCCCATCTCGTCGAATAATCAATTGAAAATTCCAGCCAAAACACAAGTTATACCAAACGACTCCAAATTAACACCCTGCCACCACCTTAGCCTCCTTTACCTAATCCCTAGACTCGTTTGTCTCAAATATGCCTGGTTTCATTCGAATATTCGTTTAAATCTTCTGACCAAAGAACCCTAATTCAAATCTTTGTGATTTCGGACCATAAAATCCCTAATCGTGTGTTTTCTTTTGAAAACACACGATTAGGGATGTTACGCGTCAGGAATCTTTGGAAGATTCAAACATTAATGGCTGGCCGAATTTTTCTTTTCATCAGTAAGTTTCTGATTGTTATTTCATTTTATTTTTCTTGTTTCTGTTTATTTGCATGCATGTTTTGAATTAATAAGTCTAATATTAAGTAATTTGTTTCTGTTAATTAGTACTAGTTGTTAGGGTAAAAGCATGATTAAATGTATTTTTGATAGTTTAATTGATAAAAGTTTTTGATGAATTTGAGTATGTATTAACTCTGTAATTCGATTTATTTGATAAGTTTAATTTCATGATGTATTGATTCTGAGGGACTGTTTGAATGTGAACCAAGTTTTGGATAATCAATCTTAGGTCTTTATAAATTATTTTGGTTATAACTGAGTTAATTAGTTTGAATTAGAAGTTTGAATTGATTAGTTTAGTCAATTAGAAGTCAAATAAAGGCCGATAATTCTGAGTGATGGTTGAGGGTGTTTTGGGTATCAAAAATGGCATGTTTTGCCAAAATAGCAATTTCAGAATTTAAATAAGGGTAATATAGACTTTTAGATAATAAGAACCCTGCAGTAACATGAATTAGAAGCCTCTAGAAACTTCTAGATAGGGGTTCAAGCTAGATTTCAGAAAATTTAGGCTAGTTACTTGTAGCACAAGTCAATAACTAAAGGGTTAAACTGAAAATAATGAGGGACTAGAAATAAAAGCCAAAATCTGATTTACTACCCTTAGGTTTTCCTATAAATGGTAAGGCATTTTCCTTTGGGAAGAGGGTTCACTTTTCAGCAAGAAATTCCCCCTGATTAATTCCATTTTAGCTAGTTTTAGCTTCCAGATCTCTCCACTTTTAAAAATTCAAAATCTGCAGTAGAGGTGAAAAATATCAACCAGGTTACTGTTCCATTGACTCTCACTTGTTGTGGCTTGATTTCTGAAGTTTTTTGGAGTACTACGGGTGTGATTTCGAGTTTGTTTTGGGTAAGCTTTGGAGTATTTGGTTCTGTGTGGTATTCTGTGATTAACTGGGTTTTTGAAGTAATTTTGGTCTAAAAAGTGATCCTATTTGTTGCTGTTTGGCTGTTGCAATTGCTGTGCTAACCTATCCTTCTTCTCACTTCATTTCCCAATTTCAGGTACATGTTCTGAACCTCAGTATGTAAATTTCAGCTGAAATGAAAACGAAATTGAAGCTTACTGCTGTTGATCTACTGTTGAATAGTCCTGTGACGTTTAGATAGTTTTGTTTTCTATGATTTAGTTGTTTATTCAAAGTTAAATTTGGATTGTATAATTGCTACTTGGAGTCA
>MU743490.1:61871-71928 GCA_026770625.1 Nicotiana glauca | reverse complement strand
AGGTGTGACAGCTCTGGCGACTCTGCTGGGGATACGAACCCAGAATTCCGATTCAGGGTTCAAGAATTCGAGCTTAGTATAATTGTTGTATTTAGCTTTATCTGATTTCTACATGTTCCATGCTGTATGTGCTAAATATTTTACCGCTTTGATATTTTGTTGAAACTGTATATATAAACTGTTACGAATCCCTTCCTCTCTCTGAGTCTTCTACATCATGGAGAAAGGTGCACTTTGTGTAGCTTCTCTTCTGTTTAGAGTCTTTCCCAATTTAGAACAAGGTTTGGATAAGTTGCTAAGCTGGCGGAGCTTCTGTATCCCCGATACGCTGCTTCCCCCTCGGCTTGAGTTGTCCGCTCAGGTAAGCCAGGTCTAGACCGATAAACCTAGGGTTTAAACCTAGAAGAACAAAAACTCATGCCGGATCCCTAGTAGGACGTTTGTTTGCATCATGTGCATTTGACTTAGGGGACTCAACACAGGGGTTGGGTCCGTCTAGGACAGGTGACCTGAAATGAATTGACCATCCTGATACATCTTACGTGCTACTTGTGCATTTGTTTGCTCGGATTTGCATGTTGACAGACTTGTCTAAATGAGTGAAAACTGAGAAAAATAACAGTGTTAGGACTAAGTGAGGGTGACCATTTGTTTTGAAAAAATCAGTGCCCAAATAGTATCGAAATGCTGCCGGATTTTTGAAAAAAAAAAACAGAGAGAAAAAATATTTGAAAAAAAAAAACAGAGAGAAAAAATATTTGAAAAAAAAGATAGAAAGACAATTGTTCAAAATAGTTTTGATTTTGGCAAATCTTCCCGAACTATGCGGGTCTGATTCTCACCAGATATGAGATACGTAGGCAAACCTCATCGGTTCCGACCCCAATTTTCAAACAATCCAAAAATATTTTCTTTTAGTTTCTTCTTTAGAAATATTTCCTTAGAAAATTGAAAAAAAAAGTTTTTTTTAAACTCAAAAATAGTTTCCTTCTTTCTAATGTCTTTCATACGAAATAAAAGAAAAATCAATGAAAATTAAAATTCAAAAATACGGATTTCCTTCATTTTGAAGCATTATTCCAAAAGAAAAAAAATCCAAAAAAAAAGTCACGAACAAAAATCCAAAAATACTCTTTAGATATCTTTCTTTTCTAAACGTCGATAAAATTTTGAAAAAATTGAAATCTAAAAAATATTTTTTCTTTTCTTTAGAAGTACTTTTGTAAATAAACAAAAACTCAGAAATCCAAAACATTTTCGTAAAAGTCCCTCTTTCGAAAATTAAGAGGCAACTTCCAAAATCCAAAAACAAAACTATTTTTCTTTCATGTTAGAAAAAGAGTAAATAAATGAAAATTCAAACAAAAATATTTTAGTTTTACTTCTAAAATTCCCAAAGTTCCAATAAAAAGAAAAGGAATTTTTAGAAGTCTTTCTTTCAAAAAAAAACAAAAAAAAATCAAAATCAAAAATCAAAAAATATTTCCCTTTTCCTTTTAACGCATTTCTTTCAAAATGTTAAAAAAAAAAAGAGAGAGTTGACTTATTTACCTTATTTGCAAGAACTACGCTTGGTCTGATTCATGCGGGTCATGATACGTAGGCAATCTACATAAGATTCGACCATAATCCTAAGAAAAAGCGAAAAAAAAGAAGAGAAATACGAGAAAATAAATAAAAGGAAAAAACGAGATAGAAAAGAAACACAAAGGAAGAAAATAAGGCATTGAGAGAAACTGTGGTTGGTTTGTGGTAAGCTGGCCTCACACCGATACTTCACCAGATCAAAAGGAAATACAGAGATGTTATCTGAAATGACCCTGCCTGAAATCCCCATACCTGAAGACAGCCCAATCTCTGGGATCTCGACCTCTAAATCCTATACAGCTGAAGAAAATCGGATCATGTGCCTACGATTGATGGAAATGTGGGATGCTTGGAACAACGGAAAGGAACCTCCAAGCACTGTCCCCGGATTCCCGGAGTTGTTCCCTAGATCTGGAGGTGCTACCACTGTCCCTATCAGCCGCCCAAATATTCCTCTAGGGCAACCTACTATGACTGCTAACTTCTTCGGAAAACCTTCTGAGGCTCACCCCCAGGTGTTCCCGTCCGGAATTGCTCCCAATATCTTCACAGCTCCACCAGCCTCCGCAACAACCCAACCATCACTACCAAAGAATACTTTTGACCCCTCGGTCCTCACATTCCAGAATCCCGTCTTTCAAGCTGATCCTCCTCATTATCCTTAGTACACCTACTCTCAGCCACCATATAAGCTTACACCGAGGCAGGACAAAACCCCCAAAGCCCCAGAGCAGGATGAGATGGCAAAAAGAATGAGAAGCCTCGAACAGAGCTAAAAAATATGCAAGGCTTGAGCGAGCAAAAGAGTGTATCCTATGCAGACATGTGTATGTTCCCGCATGTACACTTTCCCTAGGGGTTCAAAACACCAAAATTTGAAAAGTATGATGGGCACGGCGACCCCATTGCTCACCTGAGGAAGTATTGCAATCAGTTGTGGGGAGCCGGTGGCAAAGAAGAATTGTTGATGGCATATTTTGGGGAAAGCTTAATTGGCATTGCTTCAGAGTGGTATATGGATCAGGATGTCTCGCGTTGGCATATATGGGATGATCTAGCCCGAGATTTTGTCCGACAATTTCAGTACAATATAGACATTGCGCCAGACAGGAACTCCTTGGCGAATCTAAAGAAAAAGCCCTCAGAGAGTTCCCGCGAATATGCAATTAAATGGCGTGAACAGGCGTCAAGGGTGAAGCCTCCAATGGATGAGGTTGAGATGGTCACTGTCTTCCTACAGGCTCAAGAGGCAGATTATTTTCAAAATATGATGTCCGCTATGGGTAAGCCTTTCGCAGAGGCAATAAATATCGGAGAGATGGTATAGAATGGGCTAAAAACGGGCAGAATCTTGAGCCAATCAGCCATAAGAGCAACCTCCCAAGCCATCCAAGGCGGGTCTGTAGGAATGACTAAGGGCAAAAAGAAAGAAGAAACGGTGATGGCGGCATTGGGAGGAAGAAGGAACCGGGCTCCTAGACCGGTGTTCTCAGAAAGAGCCCCTCAGCACTACTACCCTCACACAGATATGACTTATGCTCCTCCACCTTATGCGGTAATGAATGCTCAACCTTTCCGCCTCCCGCAACCACAAGCTGACCGAAACCCACCTCCATTCCAAAGAAACCAGCCACCTTACCAAAACCAATATAACCCCCAACCACCGCAAAATAATTTCCGCCCTCGGGAACCACCTAGGCGACCAAATTTTACCCCGATTGGCGAACCATATTCCAGTTTGTTCCCGAAGCTCGTCCAGATGAACCTATTACAGCCTATTCCCCAAAACAGGCCGAACCCGGAATCTCCAGCCTATCAACGGGGTGTTCATTGTGCCTATCATTTAGGAGCTGAAGGGCACAGTATTGACAACTGCTGGACATTGAAAAAAGCCCTGGAAGATTTAATCAAACAAGGGAAAATAATATTGAGGGATGAAGAAGCCCCGAATGTTACCAATAATCCCTTACCCGCTCACAACAATGAGCCGGTAATCGATATGATTTGTGAAGACCGAGACTTTGATCCGGCTCTGAAAGCCATAATTGCTATTGCCAATGTCGAAAGGAAGCCCAAGGTAGCCCCGAAGCAGGAAAAATGGGAGAAAAAGGATAAAGCTATCAAAATTGAGCCTGAGAAGAAAACTGAGACAAAAGGAGAGCCGGTGCCTCCTAAACACGGGGTTCTTTATGTTCCGCATGGTCGCCAAGAGAAACCACTAGTTGTGAGCACTCCAAGGAAGTATGAAGTGAAGAAGGGGACATAGATGTATGTGCCGAAAAGGGCCTACGTGGTGCGGGGTACAATTGAACTGCCTCGACCGAGTGAGCCAGTGGTTATTGGACGCGCACCACAGAAGCCCAGGACGAGCCCTGTTGCGGTACCATGGAGTTATAATCAGACAGTGGTAACATACGAGGGTAAAGAGATCTTGGGAGGGCTGATAGAAAATTCCCCTGTTGAGGTAAACAATGACACCAGAAGGCGTTTCCCGCCTAAGGAGCATGTGAGGGCTGAGGAAGCAGAAGTGGGAAAAATGAAAAGGACCGATTATACGATGCCACATCTGTATGAGACCTTTTTCAAGTCTAATTATAGTGAAGAGGAAGACGATGAGGTTCTCACAGCTGAAGAAAGTGAGGAAATATGTGGAGCTATGAGACAACTGCTTTATGAAGCCAACATGGTTCAGCCGGGAGAAGGCACTAGCATCGCTGAGGTGTTATACGTGAGACCAAGCGCCAAGCTCCAAAACTGGAAGGCTACGCCATTCTCGATCAGGCGGGAGTCCCAGTAGACTAGTACTGCCACTTTTTCTGCATCCCGAGTTATTTCAGGGTGTAACTCGGATGTTTCTTTTACTTTCTTGTCTTTAAATTCCCAAATGTGAACCCTATTATCTTCAAAATTCCAAAAAAAAATGAAATCAATATTTCATCGTCCATTTTTCTTTCTGATTTTGCTACTTTTCCCCTTCATTTCTTCTTTTTAGTTCTAATAATGCAGCTTTAAATAACATGACATGCTTGCGGACTTCATGCCTAGATCCCAAAATGCTGTCAGATTCCAAAATCATGAATCAAGAGTCACAATGCAAAGAAGGTAACTTGAGGAAATAAAATAAAGAATTGGAACAATTGAAGGAAAATTGGTTCGCGAGTTGGAAAGGTCCATACATTACAACAAAAGAGTGTACTCAGTGCACATCCGGGCAGTTGTACCAACAAAGAATGGCCCGCACCTATAACAAGAAAGTGCATCCCAGGAATTTTGAATGGGGGCAACTCGTGCTCAGACACATTCTCCCTCATCACCAGGAAGCAAAAGTAAAGTTTGCTCCTAATTGGAAAGATCCATACATAATTCGAAAGATATGGCCAAGAGGAGCACTGTATCTGGGGGACATCGAAGGAAATGACCTTGAAACAGCAGTCAATGCAGATGCAGTCAAAAGGTATTATGTCTAGGCCTCCTGGTTTGATAGCTTTTGTGTAATTGAGATGACGAAGGCTTTCTTTCTCGCTACCCCAAACACTATCAATCCTTCGTAAATCCTTTGAGCCGGTTACCCTTCTTTGGTCACCCTCTTTGGAACCCGAAAGTACAAAAAGAAGGAAAAAAGAAAGAAGAAAAGAAAAAGAAAAAGAAAGAAAAAAAAGAAAAAGAAAAAAAAGAAAAAAAAGAAAAAGAAAAAAAGAAGAGAATAAAAAGAAAAAGAAAAAGAAAAACAAAACAAAAACAAAAAACAAAAATTATTTGCCTGAACTACGTTTTGACTTGATCCCGAAAGGGTACGTAGGCAGCTTCTCCCTGAGGTTCAGTCACACCAAAACAAAAATCCCAATTTCCCCCAAAAATTGAAACTGGGGCAGATGATATAATGGTTCGGCCATGAATCCGCCGAAATGGTTCCAAAGTTGTAGTTCCACCCAAAATTCTTTTTACCCAAAGACCTTGTCCAAGTCCTTCCGATCAATTGGCAAAGGCAGAGAAGTGGAAAATGTCATTGTTGGAATCTGATACAATTTTAATTGAGAGAAATAAAATGAGAGAGTCTTATTGGTGAAAACCTTCGGGCACCATAAGGCGATAGTGAGTAGAAAAAATGAAAATGAGAGAGTTTGCTTAGTGAAAACTCGCAAAGAGCACTATCGGGCGACGGTGAGAAGAGAAATGAGAGAGGTCGATTGGCGAAAACCTGCAAAGGGCGCTGTCGGCCAAAAAGAAGACATCTCATCACTAAAAGAGTCCTGGAAAGGTTCTCTGGTTTTTGAAATGCGGATCAATGCGTTCACGAGAAGCTGGAAAGTTGTGTGAGTCAGGCGTCCAGTCCACGGAGCATGTCATGTTCATTTGAAGCCAACATCCACCCCAGATAAGTCCTTCTTGTCCCCCCGAAAGGGACGCTTCTCAAAAACTCATTCACTTGTCTTTTGCATATTTCTTTCTTAAAATCCCTTTCGGTTTAACATTGATTTCGGAATTATTACAAAGAAAGGTGGCAGGATTGGTTCTATCGGGCTCAGCCTGGTTAGAATCAAAGGAAATGCCCAGCTTCAGCGAGTGCGTCAGGCCAATCCCGACTGACCATAGTGATTGGTGCTTTCGAAGCAAAGACATTTGAAAAGAAAGAAAGTCAAAGACAAAGGTCCCGAGGGCAGAATAAAGGCCAGAGCCCACACGAGCGAGTCTTCTTGAAGTCCTAAAAGTTGAATCCTGAAAGCCAGCAAGCGGAAAGTTCTCAACGTAAAAGAGGCCGGAATCAAGCAATTAGGATGATCAATGCCACAAAACTAACCACCGTTTTAAACTAACAAATTTTTCTTTGTTGAAAACAGGTGCAATCAGAGCAACCGTGAAAGAAGCAGGTGCAACCCAAAAGAAATAAAATGCGCAAGCTGAAACAACTTTGCAGTAGGAAAGCAACAAAAAAGGAAGTTTTCTCGAAATTCTTTCATGCGTATTGTTAAATAAAGAAAAAAGGAAAACATAAGAAAAGAAGGAGAAAAAGAAGAAGAAAATAAATGAAAATAAGAACCCCAAAAGAAAAACAAATCATTATAGCACAGAGCTTTTTCTTTCAAAAATCCCGGCCAAAAAACCGAGGATCTCCCGGCCAAAAAAAATTGTGGAGCCTTTTTCTTTTAAAAATCTCGGCCAAAAAACCGAGGATCTCCCGGCCAAAAAACCGTGGAGCTTTATTTTTCAAAATTCCGGCCAAAAAAACCGAGGATCTCCCGGCCAAAAAACCGTGGAGCTTTTTCTTTCAAAATTCCAGCCAAAAAATCGAGGATCTACCGGCCAAAAAACCGTGAAGCTTTTTTCAAAATCCCAGCCAAAAAACTGAGGATATCCCGGCCAAAAAACCGTGGAGCTTTTTCAAAATTCCGGCCAAAAAACCGAGGATCTCCCAACCTAAAAAGTGTGGAGCTTTTTCTTTCAAAATCCCGGCCAAAAAACTGAGGATCTCCCTGCCAAAAAACCGTGGAGCTTTTTCTTTCAAAATCCTGGCCAAAAAACCAAGGATCTCCCGGCCAAAAAATCGTGGAGCTTTTTTCAAAATCCTGGCCAAAAAACCGAGGATATCCCGTCTAAAAAATCGTGGAGCTTTTTCTTTCAAAATCCCGGCCAAAAAACCGAGGATCTCCCGGCCAAATAACTGTGGAGCTTTTTCTTTCAAAATCCCGGCCAAAAAACCGTGGAGCTTTTTCTTTCAAAATCCCGGCCAAAAAACCGAGGATCTCCCGGCCAAAAACCGAGGAGCCTTTTTCTTCCCAAATTCTGGCCAAAAAATCGAGGATCTCTCGGCCAAAAAACCGAGGAGCTTTTTCTTTCCAAATCCCGGCCAAAAAACCGAGGACCTCCCTGACATAACCCTAGGAGCTTTTTCTTGCCAAAGTCCCGACATAACCCGAGACCCTTTCTCTTTTTCGGCATAACCCGGTCATTTTCCCAGCATAACCTGGATCCATTCAGAAAGTTACACAATCCTGATTTAATTGCTTAGATATGTGTCACAATTAACTCATGAAATTTTCCTAGTGAAAACTGGGGCAGAAAATTTTGTTCGTTTGTTTGTTTTGTTATCTTAAGCAGGTTGATCTCAAGACACAAGGCGCGAGACGACCAATGGAACGAGTCTCAATCCAGAATCAAGAAAAGAAGAAAAGAACAAAGAGAAATGAACGCAAATGCGAAGTAAGCAAGGGCGCGGATGGCTCAAAATCCGATTGAAGTCACAAGCTCCGCTGATCCTATCTTGACCCAATGCTGCATGAAGAAGTAAACACCTACAACTGACGAGCATCAAAATTCAGATCAGAGTCCACAGCAAAATCAGCTAAAACTCAAGATCAAGTTTCAAGAGAATCATATATAGGAATTTTGTAACTCATAGTTGATAGCATAGCTAGCTTAGCTTCGATTTTTCTTTTCGGTGTAATAAGGAGGCCAGCAAGCAGTAGCAGCAGCAACAACAGTGAAATCACAGTTCCTGGTAGTCCCAGCTACCAAACCTTCTCGAACTACACTAACCTGATTCCTGTTTAGCCCAGGATATGTAGGCAACTTCTGAAGCAGGGTGCAGTCAAAACTTTTCAAAATGCTTCACAACGGAATATTTAAACTGGCAAAAATCGCTCGTATTTGCTAACTTATCTTTGCACGAAAACTCTTCGTGTTTCCGAGCAAAGAAGGGCAGTTGTGAGCACGTGATTTTTTCCCTATATATGAACTATTCCCAAAAAATCAAACAAAATTATTTTCTTTATTTTTTACAATTTGTGAATTTTTGTGTCATTTTTATAATTGTTGCATTTTTATTTGTGCATGATAATTCATAAGAAAATACAAAAATATGCATCTGCATTTAGGTTTTAATTTCATATTTTAGTATTAATTTGTTTTAGAACAAAATGTAAAGAAAATAACAAAATGGTCCATTTTGCATTTTTAGTTCAAATTGGTATTGGTTTGTATTTTTTTTTCTTTTAATTAGGAATTAACTAGAAAATCTAATTTTTAGTGTTAAGTTGATTGTGAGTTTATTTTAGCATTTTAATAAAATCAAAATATATACAAAAATACAAAATAAAATAACAAAAAGAGAAAAAAGAAAATAAAATCAAAAAGGGGAAAACAAACAAAAGAAAAAGAAAAGGAGAAGAAAAGAAAATGGGTTTATTTTGTTTTGTAAGTAAAATGAAATGAAAAACATAGTGAATGAAGAAACCGAGCCAGCTCTAAGATGAGTAAGCCGGTCCAAGCGTCCACCTGCCTGTTTAGCCCAAACCCATACCCTCAGCCCAGTCCAGCCCCATGTGAAACGATGTCGTTTGGCTTAAGATCTTTTAATCACGGCCGTTCATACCCTTTGATCAAAAGTCCAAAACTCTTGAGTCTAATTACATAAAAGTGTAATAAATCAATACAAATTTTAGAGACAGAATCTCGTCTTCCTCGTACCAAACTCACCCCATCGTCTTCCGCCGTCCGCCGCCGGCCGGAAATCACCTCCGCCAGCGGCGATGCTCCAAACTACCCCAAATTGTCACACCATGCTCCTCTCCTCCTCCCCGTTCCATATCCATCATCACCTTCTCTCAAAAACCAGCCCAACTCCCCGAATTTCAGATCTAAAAAACTGATGAAAACCTTAGTTCATCCAAATTTTCCCAAATCGATACCAAATGGTCCTCTGACTTTCCTCATCACGAATCCTTGGTTGAAACCCCTCGAATCTTCCCCCATCTCGTCGAATAATCAATTGAAAATTCCGGCCAAAACACAAGTTATACCAAACGACTCCAAATTAACACCCTGCCACCACCTGAGCCTCCTTTACCTAATCCCCAGACCCGTTTGTCTCAAATATGCCTAGTTTCGTTCGAATATTCGTTTAAATCTTCTGACCAAAGAACCCTAATTCAAATCTTTGTGATTCCGGACCGTAAAATCCCTAATCATGTGTTTTCTATTGAAAATACACGATTAGGGATGTTACGTATCAGGAATCTTTGGAAGATTCAAGCATTAATGGTTGGCCAGATTTTCCTTTTCATCAGTAAGTTTCTGATTGTTATTTCATTTTATTTTTCTTATTTCTGTTTATTTGCATGCATGTTTTGAATTAATAAGTCTACTGTTAAGTAATTTGTTTCTGTTAATTAGTAATAGTTGTTAGGGTAAAAGCATGATTAAATGTGTTTTTGATAGTTTAATTGATAATAGTTTTTGATGAATTTGAGTATGTAATAACTCTGTAATTCGATTAATTTGATAAGTTTAATTTCATGATGTATTGATTCTGAGGGACTGTTTGAATGTGAACCAAGTTTTGGGTAATCAATCTTAGGTCTTTATAAATTATTTTGGCTATAGATGAGTTAATTAGTTAGAATTAGAGGTTTGAATTGATTAGTTTAGTCAATTAGAAGTCAAATAAAGGCTGGTAATTCTGAGTGATGGTTGA